>JAMKCH010056472.1:0-20249 GCA_023653785.1 Ophioderma brevispina
GAGCAGAGTGCTGTAATTATTTCTACTGAACTTCTTTGAGCCGAAGTGGCTGGGAATCAAATAGTATTCGCAAATTGTGGACAGATAGAAATCGTGGGATTATCTGTGACTGATACTGTGGATTTATTATCGTCGAGGGACTAATTTATCCTTGTCCTCTTGACTGAGGAGTTTTTTGTATGAACTTGGTGCGTTTGTCATTTTGAGTCTTCCCTGTGAGGACACATCCTCGTTGAACTGCAACGCTTCTTGTGACATACTGGACATTCTTGAGGACAATAAGTATTAACCATATGTGTGTAATTGTGTATTTTACTACTATTATACGAATGTTGTTTTGGACTCCCAAATTCTTGAACCAAATCAAGTACGAGCAGTAACTGTTTAATATAAAATTTTAGTTCTTTGTGCACGAGGGCCTCATTTATTTGTGTTGCAGGTATTTTTCTGACCTTAGACGTCTACGATACCGTCATACACGTGCTGTGGAAAATTAAATTTATTTCTATCATTGCAAGTCAACAGAAATTAGTATCTTAACTAAAAGCTGAGACATCATGCTTGTACTTTCTTAGTGTATGGTACTGATGAAGTCAAGAAAAGGTGGTAATTGGTAAAGAGTATTCCCAGATTGACATCGAATCTAGCTAAGTGATATCGCTAATAGGTTTTGGAGATGACGAGCAAGAGTAACGCATCCGTTCTGGTCTGTGCCAAACGCAGTGAGCAGATGATTAGGGATTCTGGGCATTCCATTTTTCTAGGAAGGTAATGGCATAATTCGTCCAACATTGGAAGTAATCAGACCTCTTTATTATGATTTACAAACAAAATTGTTTTTTTTACTAATTAAGCAAAGATTTTGCTATGTAATCTCTCTTAAACTATTTGGAATCGTTATATAAGAAAAGTGTTTTACATGGGTAAATGACTGTCACCTAATTCATATCTTCTAATTCATGTTTGTTTTTGGAGAAATCTGCATATTATCTCATTGCTTTTTATCTCAGTAGACGTCAATAACGCACAATACTGTATTTACTGTATGAATAGTACGTGACGTATACGAAACTATGGAAATAAGCTATGACAACATGTTTGCTAGAATCAACTGATGTGGGTTATATCCCATGCGATATTTGGGAAGCTGGTCCGGCTGCGATGTTATCTCGATGTTAATGTTTGCTGATAGGGAACGCGCTGATCCCGATTTGCTGCCATCCCTTGAAAGGATGCTAAATGGTTTATGGTATGGTTGGGTGCCACAGTGATCATCGGCCATTTGGAAGAGCTAAGAGGCCAATAGCATAAGGCCTATATAAATCTCTGCTATTATGATTTTGATACCAGTTGGATAGACTATATCCTCCTCTATTTTATTGATACCGAAATAATTAACCAACGTACATATTATAGCATCACAATGACGTCAGCGTAGTTCGTGAGTCGGCAAACTTTACATTTTTGTTATAGAAAATAGGCGACAATCCAATTGTGCGCAAAAAGAGGAATTGGAATTTCATGTGGGTTTCATCTCTAAATGATGGCAGTTGATTAGTTTACCCCAAATAAAAACTTAGAATGGTAGAGGCCATACTATGCATAATAGTTTCAAAATACACCCTAAATATCCTGGGGTGGTAACCACCCCTACTCTTCGACTTTGACGATATACCCTGACCACCGGTGAGGTTTTAACCTTCCCTTTTTTGTGCTAGAAATGACCAAAAAATATGAAAATAGAAGGGAGAGAATGAGTACCTAGAAGCTTTTTTACAAATACCGGAGCAAAGTTCACTATGGGTGGGGTGATAAGACCCCCTCCCCGGTAGACTAGGGTTAATGTCTGCACCTTTGTGTAAAAGGTAATTTCGAAAATTTGAGACCAAATTGAACGTATTAAATTACAAAATAATTTCAGATCGTGGCTTTAATGGTGAAACCGCTGTTACCCACTAGTAGTCCTCAGTTTTTGTATTTGCCAGTCACAATTGCCATAAGGGTTGCAAACCTCTGTTTTGTTCCGTACGATTTTAGCGGCATGTGTGACTGAAACAACAAAGCGTATATGAACACTCAATAGAGTTACAATTACAGCTAGGCCTGCTCCTATTTTTAAATAAACGAATAAACCTCAACCCTAAATATATTAATTTGTTCTAAATAAAGATTTTCAATATCAAAAGATAATTCTAGATTGTCTCTTAAAGACTAATCGTAAGCCGTGAAGTGCTTATATAATACAAAATATTCACACACACAGTACAATCCTCATCTCACTTTTTTTGCAGCTCAGTTGGCGCAATTTGTCGCCTCCTGAAAGTCCGTGATAACTGTTCATCTAAGGCCTTGGAAATGATATGCACGCGGAAGAGGGATTTCCGAACCGACTTGGAAGAGTGGATTCCATTCAACCACGAGGTGCGGCGTCACTGAGACTTTTTTTTTTTTAAATAAACATTGAAAAACTCACCTATGTTTTGAACGGGCCTTACCGATGTACTCAATTTGCTACAAGTAGATCACACCAGGTCAGAGACACTGAATTTACACCTAATTTGTAACCTACTCAATGTAAGCAAAATGACGATAAATATATCTAATTTGGAGGAGAACAAAAATTAAATGTTTCGGCGGGTTTAGATTTTTTAAAAGTAAAATTTAATCTATGTTTACAATACATATCCATGTTCCCTTTTTTTAATTAATTAACGGAATCACCGCGCATCATTACCATATTACTATAAAATTAAGTTTGACGTGAGGGCGAAACTAATATTTCCCCCTTATATAATAATAATACTAATATAAAATAATAATAATAATAATAATACCACTAAAATAATATAATAATGATATTTTTTTTTTTTTTTTTTTTTTAAAATAATAATGATATTTAAATAATAATAATAATATAATAGAAGAAAAGGCTTTAAGACAACTGTTCACCTATACCAATAATATTTGACATGTCAGAGAATTAATGCATTCCCCATTGTTCAAATATCAACTATCCTTAAAATATACCACCTATAATAACACATTAGGCTTGCTATTACTTTCCGCAATGCGCACAATGCCACAATGGTTTAATGGGTTCCCTTCATTAATAAGCGCAAGGGAGTTAAATACGATCGATTAATTCATAAAGCAGGTAATAGATTGGCTTGTATCATTTTGTCTGATTTCACAATCCTTCTCTAACGCAATAGCAAGAAGACAAATACACACACTATTTTTCTTTGGACCCTGAGTTTAAACTTTAAACACAATGTCAAACAGCATATGCTTTCAGAAAAAAACCATGCCCACGGAAACGTTAACATTTGCTGTGGCTTAACACAAAATATTTCAGTTAATTTATATAAAACTCGTATTTTATAGTGAGTGTTGGTTTTTGCTGGATTTGTGTTAGTGTCAAGTACATGGGTATAAAACTGAAGCAGAGTGTAAAGAGCTAAATAATCGATAGTTTCACTCACAATGACCATCAAAGTAATTTAGTTGCATGATTTAATAGTCAGTACTTTGGCGTTCATATTTTTTTGGCCCTCATTTTTTATACACTCTTTGCCCTTTCCTAAATAATTTTGAACGTAACTTGTATACTTTGTCAATTATCACTGCTATCAAGAGATTTCCAATCTTTGCTGACAATTCACTAAATTCACAATGTCACTGTGGGGATTTGTTTATGCTAAGGTTCGTCAGAATTAACATAAATCTCCCGATAATTATAAGAGAAGACCTGCATCATACGGCTGTAAACCTGGTTGATCAGTCGCACACAGTCTTGCTTTGCTTGATGTAACTCGCAATCTGATTGGAGGATTGGTGCTATGTTTGCGCAGGGATGTTAAACTTTAGTTTGATTTGGAATTAATTAAGACGATGCAAATTTTCATGGACGCTGAAATTGATTGATTCATAACTGGAATAAACATGATGGGCCGATTACTAAACAATGACGAAAATTAATCATTAAATGGGCAGAGTATATGCTGTGTGTGATTCTCTAATTTTGATGGACTGCTTACCTGTGTGTGTATCATCCCAATATAAATAATATAAAATCATAAAGTAACTCTCCTTAAGTTTTTAAAGAACGGTCAAAATTATCCGTAAGGTTTTAGTTACGCATCAAAAATTACCATAATACGTCCAAAAAGCACCTTCCCTAGGATATACATATAACTGCTCCATGGGGTAATTTTTTAAACAGTCCAGAGTTATGTTGGTTGTAATTTGTCTGTACGAGGACCGTTTTACTTCCAGACAATTACTTCTAGCAAGATTGTCTGCTCTGCAAATTGAAACCCGCTACTTGTATGCGTAATTTGGCCAGTGCAGAAAAAATATCGCTAATGATTGTCCGTAAAACACTTTTGGCCATAGTCATTCATGTAATAGCTCGTTAACGCACCTGTATATTAAAAATGGTCATAGAACGCCCTATTACGCCCCGGGGTTTTTTTCCATGGTAGTTTAGTGAGGTAGAAGGGGTCTCCGTGCACCCCCCGAAATAAATTTCTAATCGATGTCTCTATATCCGAAAAAACGCTGTAGAAAACGAATAGCTATGTTAAAAATTCAAAATGTCCCACGTGCATTTTTGGTAAATTATGCAAAATTAGGATCGCCATTACAGAAAATATAGTTGTGCACCTTATCTCAACAACATACAAAAATTGTTCTAGAGCCCTTAAGACGCGCTTGCCATGATATTTGTATTGTTGTTTTGCTTCGGAGCCAAGATGGTCGCCAACCTGGCGGCCTCACAATTTACCAGTATAAAAATGCTAAAATGCCTGTTTTTATTTAGTCGTCTAGTCATAAAATGAGAAATAAACTTAAGGATGAACGGTCCTTCGACCATTAGAAACTCATATCTGCCTGTTTTGCTTAGTGAATATATTTAACACTCAATGCGGCCAATTTGTCCGCCTTCAAAAGTGTTAAAACTTTAAATTACTTTATATTTTCCCCAAATTATTAGACAATGTGAATTCAAGCATTAGATATTAAGACGTTTGACCAGTATAAACACACACACACTAGCTGGCACTTCCTGTTTAGTTAAAATTTAAGATGGCGGTCAATATGGCCACATTCCAACAATTTAAACCTAAACCCAATTACCCCTATTTTTTCATATATCTGACATAGCACCCCGAAAGACTAAATAAGTGCAAATTAAATAAAATATGTCTAAATCATTAATAACTCCTAACTGCTATTCGTGTTCCGTAGTATTTCCTAAAGTCAAGATGTCGGCTACTAAAGCCCGCTTTCAGGATTTTTTTGAACTAGGGTATATACCTCCATCTTCATTTTTTAAATAAGTTAACCAAACAAATACGCATCTTTGGTTTAATGGTCAACTCACATTTTCTCCTACTTTAATTCACATTTTTCATCCTAATTTGGGGTACAATAAAGGTTATTTCTAAGTTTTAACACATTGTGAAGGCGGACAAATTGGCCGTCCATATGAATGTTAATATACTCACAACAAACAGGCAGAAATGAGGTTCTGGATGGTCGAAAACATAATTCCTTAATTTATTTTCTAATTTTATGCCTTATACTAACTCAAACAGGTCATTTAGCCCTTCATACGTGTTAGATCTTTGAGGTGGCCATGTTGGCTGCCATCTTGGATCCACTGTGCAAAACAACAATAACAAAGATGCATGGCAAGCGGTCTTATTGGCTCTAGAGAATAATTTTGTTCTTGTTTTGAGATACGGAAACCTATATTTTTCAGGTAATGGGATCCTTAATTTGCATAAATTTCTTAAAAATGGCACGGGACATTTTTGAATTTTTAACATAGCTAATCGTTTTCCTACGCATTTTTTCGATATAGGGAGCATCGTATTAGAAATTTATTTCAGGATTGTGCACGATACCCCCTTCTACCCCTAAACTAATGACAGTACGGCGATAATGTTCTCATTTGCCTGGGATATGACGGAAATGCATATCAGCACTTGAGGTGGTTTCCTTTCTTACATTGCAAGTCCACTATCCTGTTCTTTAAAATCTGTAACAATATCTGTGCTGTTTATTGAGCAACCGAAATTGATGTTGGATAAGCGTTTCAATACTAGGCGGAGTTGCAGGCAATAGAGTATCATTGGAAAAGACACTTGTGCAAAAATTCCTTTACTTGACAAAGGAACATTGAAAAAGATTTAAAGATGACCTAAGTCAAGCCACGGATAAGACTTCATTGAGAACCCGCGTTTCCTATCTAAATCCCCGGTCTAAATCACCTAACTAGAGTGCAATTTTTTTATTCATGTCAGTTCACAGTACAAGTTTTCGATTTCGACGATTCTATTCGTGTTAAGAAGTTGCGCTTTAATCCAGGAAAAATAACAATGCCACTTTTGTGGTGGGTTGGTTTCAGATTTAAATATTCGTGCATGAGTGTGAAACCAGTAATCTATTGATGGAGTTGTATGGCATGTACATTATGTATAAACATAGAAGAAAGGTAATATTGTAATGATAATTATAACAATCTATCTTGGTACAGTGGCCTAATGTAGAGGCTTCTATGCTCTTCACATCATCTATTAAACTACAAAAATATAAATTCAATAGATAAACATTAAAATGTGATATTTCACATTGTTACAGTATTCAAAAACCAAATTCACTTGCCACATCTGGGTCTAAAGTCAATACGTACAAACCTATAGTAACCAGTAGAAACACAAGAATAATGTGAACCAAGAGATAGAAGAGAAGAAAAAACCACCAGTTGGCCTCCCATACTAAACAAAATATAGGATACAACAAGAAATCTTTCACCTTTAAGGATCTGCCGTGGTACGTACCTTACAGCTGTGGTATGCTGAGATATAGCATGTGAGATGTTCCGTGAATGGCCATGTAAAGTAGAAGCAAAATCTTAAAAGCTGCCCTCGGATTTTAAGGACCGGACAATCCTGCCATTTTGAACTCGCTAAACCTTGGCCATAGAGCAATGAATTGCAGAAATCCAGCATTGACGTAACAAAAGATTGAACATATAGGACCGTCAGCCCAGAGGTTTTTGGTTAGAAGAACGAGAAACCAATAGCTGAATACGGGAAGATTCAGAGAAAATATAAAAACTTTGAAAATATAAATCTGCCGTAGCACCCGTTGTTGCCGTGTAGCCCCAGAGAGGTTTACAGTTACTACTGGGTAGTCAAATATTGAACTGCTCTAATCTCATGAAATATAGCTCAACATATTCCTTATGTTACTAGGAGTAAAAAAGTCAATTGGGGTACATGTGTGCGGCTTCTTTCCAAGATATGTGGGAAAATGAGCAAAGGTTCATTTGTTTATTCTCCAAGAAAGTTCAACAATTGTAATACCAAGATTTCTTTGTAAAAAATATTAAAAAACATATTAATGATACTGATTCAAAATATTCTTTTTATTTTGCATAGGGTTGGTTCCTTTCATAGGGAGGGTTATAATTTCCCCGTCCCCATAGAGGTCCTACATTTCAGGGAATTTTTGTACCCTCCATATACCACCCAAGGAGATGCCGAAAGTGCAAAAACAATTTCATAATTTAGGATTCAGTATCAATTAAACATTTAAAACAATTTTTTACAAACAAATCTGGGTATTGCAACGTGTGACCTTTCTTGAATAAACCTGACCTTTAGCCTATTTTCCCAACATATCTTGGAACAGAAGCACCACACGCGTGGTGACCCATTGAAAACTTTTTTTACTCCTGCTTACCTAAGGGAATAATTGAGCTTTTATATTAGATTTAGAGAGTTCAAAACATTTGACCCTCCATAGTAACTTTACCCCTCTCCTGGGGCTTCACCCAACAACGGGTCCCCGCAGACTTCATATTTGCAAAAGTTATATTTTTCTCTGAATTTTCCCGTGTTCAATATTGGTTCTCGTTTCGTCTAACCAACCCTTCTGGCTGAGTGCTTCTAATAGTGCAGTTAATGTCCCTCACTGTAAACGGGCCCGACCTTTTACTCACCCAACCAAATCATTGTGACATGAATCCATTCATAGTTTTAATCGTAAGTACATGTTCCCTTTCACAGGGCACCTCCCAATCACTGATCAATACATGCTATGGATGAGCGTTTACCCACACACACTGTGTGTATGAACATTGGCGAGAAAGTGCCTGTTTTTACAATGTTGGAAGCCTTGGTTAGAAAATGGTCGTCTTGGCTCTTTTTCAGCTCCGTATGTCAACCAAATTCCAAATCACCGTGTAGAGAATAAAGATTAATCTTGGTTATCAGCTTCTACAAAGATATAGGGTCTAACCGTTTGTCCATGGCGGCCCCTCTTGAATACCGCCCACACTCACTGTTGATTTCTGCATAGAGTTCGCATTATACCCTACCAACACCAAAATACCTCTTTTATAAATTTAACCATTTTCGGATTTTTCTAATTGTTTTCTAAACTCTTCATAATAAATTCCATTATTATTTTGAATAATAATTCTACAATTAGAGATTCTACCAAGAAAATCCCCCTTTATAAGCCATACAATGGATTAAACATAAGAACCAACAAACAATGGACTGTCGGGGTCATTGAAAATCTCGGATATTCTCAGTGTCCAATTGATTCCTACAGGACATCAAATATCATGGCATTATAAATAATACGGCTGAACGAAAGACATTCCTCAGTTTACCTCAGTCATTTCCTCCCACGCAATTAAATTGTAACAAAAGAAGTGAATTCAAAACAGATGGTATGTTTGTCCTTAGCTAATTTTCCATGATGCAGTGAAGGGAGCATAAGGAAAAAAATTAGGTGGAGGGAAGGTGGACGCGAGGGGAGCCGGGGGGGAACGAAAAACCAAACGTGCAACAACAAAATGGAAATATGCATCCTTTCATCCGTTTAATCCGCCGGAGCAACGGGCCATATCCTGCACTTGATGTGTTTTGAAAATATAAATAAACCAGTCTAATTTTTCCTGAAATCTTGTTTCCCCTCCCTCCTCTATCAACAAAGAACCCTCTGCGCAGTTCTTATATAATGAACAATTGAATACGAAACCGGCTCCTATTGGTTCTCTTGTAACTGCCGAACATCTTTTCTAACATGTTCTAACACAGGAAGTTCCCACACACTAGCCTCCTTAGAGCTGTGTCAATCATATAACCATGCTTTATGCAAAGCACTATTTTTATTAATTATATGTCAATTTTCACAACACAATAAGTTATGTGATTACATTTTAACATGATTTAATTGAATATCCAACAACAATATAGTAAGCCAGAGTTGGTCACAATTAACAGCCATACAATAAGAAAAAAAATCATGCTCCGAATCTATCAGTTTACATAGATTGTCGATGGTAAGAATTATTTTGAATAATTGAACGGCGCTCACAAAGAGGTTGCGTAAAAAATCGCTATACATCCCGTTGAAGCGTAATACATTGAATTGCCCATTCTATGTGGTTATGTTAATAAGGTTTGTTTATCTCGCTTTGTTTGTGTGTCTGGGTCTTTCAACGCGACCAAATGTGGTTAAAAAAAGCAATCGTGTATGAATTTCCAAAATTAATCTCGACATCACTGCGACTCAAATGGAAGCAATCATTACTGAAGTTGCCACCTGAGAGAATTAATGTTACCTCTGCGTTCAACTTATTTGTTTTCTGTTAACATTATCTTTTTCATCAGCTGCGTTGATAGATTTCTGCCGGCAAGAGATCACAGACTCTTGCTAAGATGTGTCCACATAATGTGTCATTTAGGTCGGGGAATGCCAACTTTGTTGAATTTTACAATTCCGGTGGCGTGTCGTGTGTTATTACAGACTCGATTTATCTCCAAGTGGGGCGGGGATATATATACTAATTTTATATGCTAACTGGAAATGACTTCTGTCTGATTGAGTGTGTTAGTGTTGTGTGAGAGAGAGAATTGCGAGAGAGTGGTTCGTTTTGTCTGCTGTTTTATATTTTACTCTTTTACGAGACCAAACGACAGAAAGTGAACGCACTTAGGTATTGTTATAGCACTTATTGAAGAGCGGCGCCCGCCCCCAAATTTCACAATTTGATCTTTTTTTGCAGAGTTTATGTTGGTAGTTGTTAGGAAACTATACCTCGAACGAGGATGCTAAAAATGCGTATTATCAGAAATAAGCGATTTTTAAATTAGAATTGGGATCCCAGAGCACTTATGGACAGAGCTGGAATTTATCTCCGTCCATGGTGAAATAGTTCCACTTCAAAGAAAATACCTCTAACCTGGTGCTTGAAAAAACCAATTAAACAACTACTGGATGAGCGTAAACACTTACATGGCGCTATTTTCCCGGCTTTTTTTTTGGCCTATTATTTCCCGGCTATTTTCATATTGGAAGGCCGTTTTCCAGCTCCGTTGAATTATTATCAGAGATCTCCGATATTTAATTATTCATGATTACAAAACTCCTTCGTTTGCGACACATATCTCATTTTCGAGCTTAACCATCCCACAGGTGGTTTACTAGCCAGTTAAATACCAATGCAACCGTGGTAAAAAATTGGGGGTGCTCTCACAAATGTGGCTATTATGGCTTAAATATCAGTTTATACTAAAATAAACCCAAAATAAAAAAAAAAACAGAAAAAACAAACAAACAAACAAAACAACCCAACCAGAATAAGAAACAAAAATGTTCCTTTCCACGGTCTTTGTTAACATTGTGAATAATCCCACAATTTCACAACCAACCCAAAATTGGCTTAAAGATTATAAAATGGGCGGCGGAAAACGTTAATTCTTTGAGTACATAGTATTAATATGGCGACACCATATGATCCACGACACAATATTACTTTCTCGTGGGCATTGACCCAAGCCTATATTGAGTACAAGAAGGAAGAGGGTTTGACATGACCAGAGAGGTAAATAAATTTGTCCTTAATAATGACTTGAATTCCGATGAGTTGTCAAGAGAAATGTCATACAAAGACATCACTGCAATGCGTACCTAGTGTAAATAAAGTCATTTAACAATACGTACGCGTACTTTTCTAACACAAAGTTATCTATCACGTTTCGTAATTTCCAAAATTAGAATTAATTAATTTGTGTAATATAGCACACCCACACACTGTGCATCAATCCTTTAACCGTCTACTTGGCAGATCGAAACTTCGACTATAAAAATATGAATAGGCATTGTTTTACAAATGTAGCGAGTACGACTGGCCATGGGTGTATGAGCTCAGATTTCACAACCCTGGATGAACATCATATCTAAGTAAACAAGGCCAACGACTACGCAGTTTCTCGTGTAATTCCATGTCGTCCGCTCTACTTGTCACTGGTACTATCGATAACCGGACGTGAACACCACCTGTGTGGGAAAGGCAATTAATTCAAAACAACTTAACAATTTGCTTGAGGGCGTATTGAAATAAAGATGAACGAAAAAGCGGCATACTTTTGCGTCTCAAAATCTCCAATTTAGGATAACCATCTCGCAGAGCTGCCGATCCTATAATAATTGTCAATTTAATTTTGAGAAGATCAAATTTAAAATAGATTCTTGTTTGGCCAGTTTGTCGGCAGCTACAAACAAGCCACATCTTACAAAGAGAAAATACTACATTAATCTCAACACAAATAATCATCATTAAAAGGTTGAATCAAAAGTGCCATCAATGTCGCCCTCAATGTTTCTACCAATTGGTAATTGTGGGGGCATAATTCTTTCCCACTACAACATTACAAACACCTCGTCCCACCGGGGGGGGGGGGGGGGCTTCCTCCTCGGTCCGCACAAAAACGCAAACGACTATGATCTTAAGGCTTGTATGTAATGAAGGTTCATCCTGTCGGTCTTTTAGCGAAAAATGGTACCACCTCAGGGAGGTCATGTGTGCTTTCATGAATGGCAAAATGCTCGTAAACCAACCCTTGATTTTGGCGATTTGCTTAAAAATTTGCTTAAAAAAAAAAATTCCACCACGATACGTAATTGTTACCACCACAAAAGTATTTTACGTCACTAAAGAATATTAGACATTCTGGATACGTTTACCTTTTATCGTCTTGTTCCATAAATAAGGCCTGACATCTTGTCGCAGCAGTTGTCTATGTACTCTAAACTACGAGTTTTTGGCTAGTCTCAACAACGAATCTAACAAAAACTAATACGTGGCCAAATCCCTCCTTAGGTTACCTCTTACTTGACAAAAAGGAACTGTACCCTACAGGGCCACATTACATTATGAAATAGACCCTGACTCTGAAATTACTTCCACCAATTTGAAAAATTAGCGTGTTTTTACATTCGTAGTAAAACCAACAAGAGGTGGTGGCATCGGTGGCATTCCTGCCACTTGCAAATCAATGGTGTTGATATCCCTGCCCATAATATTTAACAGTGTATCTGGCATGTTTTGTAACACAATTGCAAGGCATTCAGACCGAGATTAAGACATTGTACTTCAGGCTTGTATTAAAGTATTGATCTGACAAGTGAAAAGTGAATTAGCCGGGATCAGCACATATACAATAGCAATGGTCTGTAAGCTGATGACTACACGCTTTTCAATTTTAATAAAATGCTGGTAGTAATGTCAGCATCTTTGGTTGAGAAGTGAAGCTTACAAGGAAAATAATATTAGTTCCTTTTCTCTTTTTTTACAAAATATAAACACCCAAATTATTTTGAAATTGGTGGAAGTGATTTCAGTAAGACTCCATTTTATTATGTCTGAGTATTTTTTCTTGTCATTGTGTCCCCATACTCATTACTATCTGAAATAACTTGGCTCAAATCGGTGTCATTCATGTAGAAAATCACAACTTGGTAAACAAATTTAACATCCGGAATTTGCTTTTTGTAATAAAATATGTGTTTTCTACATCAAAAGGAAATATCCGATTCATCTCAAACTACGGAATGTAGCATTCTAGGTGAATAGAGGTATCTCGAAATTGTCTTGGGAAAATAATAAATCAAAAGAACCATGTTTTAACGGTAGAATACTGGCAGCTGGGATTCTACCGTTATAATTTGTTTTTCTAACAGTGTATAGAGGATGGCGTAACCCTTAACACTATGAGATGACTATATTAATATCGACATGCAGATCCTTTTAAATTCACTACGTGTAGGTAATGACCATGAATCTGGTATACCAATCCTTTGATCCAAATCGCCTAAAACGACAACGGGTAAACATTAAATCTAAAAAAAAAGCTCCATTCTTGAAGTGCAAGTGATTACCATCTACAACGTTAATCACTAGGGGGAAATTATATGGTCACTAAATCGAGGTCTTTGACGCCAAGATACGAATTTATTGATGATGATTCGTGTAGAAGAAGTGAAGTTCAATCTGGTCATTGTAGAGATAAAACATTATTTTGAAGTTGATCATGATAACTATGGTAGATGATGTATCGAATACAGTGCACCTCATCCTACCAACTGATTGCCTGCTTCCAGAACTACAAAGTTATTTCCATAGTTCCAACCACTGTGGCGTTTTAATGATATGCGTCATCTGTTACGCATTGGATAAACGATACTCTTTTCAAAACATTAAGGGGAGAGTACACCCTGAGTCACCTTGAAGTGCCATTTTAAGACTGATTCAAAGCTTGCCTCAAAACAATAAAAAAGAAAAGAAATGTAGTGCACAAATATCTTTTGTTTTTTTATTGTTTTTCACCCAGCTATCATTTTTCCTTTTAAAATTCCTTAACTTCTTAATGGAACATAGCTAAAGTCTGCAAGTGGTATCATTTTTTTGAAAAAAATCATGTACTTTCTAAATCTGCTCTCAAAATTGCATTTATATATAAAATAATTTGCATAATATCAAATAATTTGCAAAATAAAAGCGATATCCTGAATGCGTTGTTTTACAACTTTCCCGGGGTTTTTCTCAGCAACGGAAAGTGCTAGAAAGCTCAAACTTTCGTAACACTCTTTAGTGCGCTACAGAGCCCTTTTTTTGACATTTGTACCTTATTATTGAAAAAATAATATTTAAAATTCAAAACTCTCCAAACATATGATAAAAATTACACAAAATTGATATTTGATGCATAAAAATTGTGATTTACATTATAAAATCTCAAAAAACGACTCTGTAGCGCACTGCAGTATCTATAGTAGAATACCATATCCAAATTTCAACCCCTACTACATTTGGTTACGGAGAAAAACCCTGGAATTTACATGTACCCCCAAATCCAAGATGGCCGCCCATTATTATGCGAATGAGGTGACCTTTGGCCTTGACCTTTTATTTTTCGAATATTCTTCACCCAGGTACTAATGACCTAACATGGGATCAAAATAGGATGCAAAATTAGATTTTTTTATTTTATTGGTGTACTGTCCCCTTTAAGTAGTCTTGGTACGATTTCGCAGACAATGTTACGATGAATATGACGGGTATCCTCGATATTCTGAAGGTTTAGAGGATTCACACCTAAATAACTTGAGAAACAGGTAAGTCCAGACCCCCACAGCAAATGAGGCGGTTTTTTTTTTGGGTGACCCTCGCCTAAGTATCCCTAAAAACTGAGAGAATGGCGAGACCTGGGTTCCATTCAAATCTTGGCTGCTATTAATATTAATATAAAATTGTAGGAATAATCAAAAAGGTGCAATGTATGTTATTTTGATCCGACAATCCAATTTTAAACCGTATTCTTACAGCGAACCTGACTGAAGTGTTCTGACCACCAGGGTCCACGTTGCAAATTCTAGTCTTCACGGTCCAGTCGCTCGAAAATTGTGGGGATACTAGCCTCTAATTCATGATTGATGGGTAGTCGCTATGAATACCTTCAAAAGCAGAATGTTAGCTCAAGGTCTGAGATGTTCCATTTGAGGAGCAAATGACGTTTGCATCTCGCCCATTTTGTAAGTCACCGAACGAATGGGACCAGGATTTAGTGGTGTGAAACCTATAGCGGTCATTGTGAAGACTATCGAAAATATTGTGACTCCAACTGACCTCGTTAAGTAAATTTGATCTTGTCAACTTGGTTTTCAACCACCAGTGAGTCTATATGCAGCCCCTGGCTTAATGTGTCCTGTGCCGAGCGGGGGGGGGGGGGGTTCTCGCAGGAGAACTGCTCGAGAGGCAAGCAAGGTAAATTGGGACTGGAGCTGTACAACACTCTATGCTCAGAGGTTTAATGAAGCGAATGTAAAAGAGAAAATTACGGTTTTCATCTCGGCCATTTGGTTACAGGAACGAATGGGACCAGGATTTAGTGGCGTGAAACCTGATGGTTCGCTGTTCCGAAAAGCGTTCTGTACGGCGGACTCGCGGATGACGTGCTGCGCCACGTTGCCTGGCCAAGTGCGAATCTCGTTAAAAACAAATGAATGTCTAATATTTCGTAATGTCTGATATTTTCAGCTATACCATTTTTGCACAGAATCCTGCATCGGATTTTGCCCTCATTGTGTACAAATGTGTGATCGCCTGTCTGCAACAATGTAAATACGGGTGACGTGCTGTCTATAATGGAAGAAAACACTTCAATTTGCAATGTTTATGCCTATTAGTGTTGCTTTCTTTATTTATTTCCTATCACCACCACCATCCAAATGTTTTGGTTACTTAAAATTCTTTTACGTGGTGTTTTGCCCACCCTCTTCCTTCAAAGGTCGCCTTTCATTTGCCAATATTCATCCATTCGTATTTTTACTTTCAAATTTCAATAAATGGTCAGTTAGTAAGAGAGCTTGTTGCAATGTAGCTCCCATGTTTGTCACTTTGCTGTTACGTGACTCTAAACATTTTGTATTGTAACGTGAAGGTTGCAACAATATTTTGTTAGAATATCAAAATTATTTGTAAACCCATAGTGTTTTGGGGTATTTCTAAAAAATAACACATTATATTGTTTGTTGTGTAATAATATTTCAATATCCGGAAGGTCTGTGTAAATGTTTTTAAAAACCCCTCGCGGAAAAAATAATCAAATAAACATTTTGCAATAGGGATTGCTTTTTCTTTATCGTCAAGTGAATACATGCTACCTTTCCTTCTTGCCGTCTAACATGACAAAATTGGTCACCATGAACAACTCACATGGCATTCTAAACCGAGGATAGAATTGTAAAGCTTCTACTGTTATCTAACGGTGTCAGAAACCGGATTCTCGTACAGTTTCTCAGTAAACCAAAATAACAAGCTCCTTGAATTCAAAATATTTTTAAAGTACCTTGACGTCGTTAAAACAGTTTTTGATTACATCAGGCGCTCGACACTACAACGATCACAAAGAACCTGTCTAGTGGTTGAGATTCCAAACAACCTACGAAAGAAGCATAGAACCTTCCAATATTTGCTTTCAAGGAAACCTTTGTTCTTGTAAGATACTAATAATAGAAGCATTTAAACATTTTAAAATGCTTTATTTCTTCAATTTTACAACCCATACAAGTCATGTAAGTAAATTGTCGTGCCGAGCAAGCTCGTGCGCGGAGTGCCCATCTTTCTTTAACGTTTAGAGTGCCAGACTCCTCGTATTAATTTTTGCTGTGGGGGTTCGCCACTCCTCCCGCACAGCGAGTCAGTACTTCCCATTATTGAATAACCTGGTTACCCCTTTATACACTTGGGTGGAGTGGAGTAATTGAGGCAACTCGCCTTACTCAAGGGCACAACCACGTTGGCCGCAGTGGACTCGAACCGAACCCACAACCTTGAGAGTGCGGGACGAGCACGCAATCCACCAGACCACACGTGCCAATCTGCTAAAACAGTAGATAGAATCGTACATTTATTTTATGTCGAAAGGTTTTATTTTGAATGAAGCATATTGTTTGTGAAGATTTTCTTATCTCACGTTTGGTAAAACTCTCTTCGAAATCCACTCTTAAAAAAAGGATTTTTATGAAAGGAATAACGGTTTTAAATAGCCTACACGAATGTGAAATTGGTAAAATATGTATAAGAAATGTTTTTTTAAACAAACGATAAGTTTTGGTGCTGAGACGAATATACCTACAGAGAATCGGAGGAAGCTGAGTCCCATTGTTTAGCTCGCGCGTATCGAACCAGGTCTGTTTCGGCTAGCAATGATTCCTTTTGGCCGCACGGGGGCGCTGTGAGCACCTTAAGTTTTCTAGAGCGAGGTATCCTGCAAATCACGGAGAGGCCATTTTAACCCAATTCTGTGCTTCAATTCATGACCTAACGTGAATATAATTGTTCTTAGGACCGGGTCACATTAACACTTTATGTGTTTTGCCATGCATAATAACTAAATAACTCTTCTTTTTCAAAAGACATAATTCCAAATTCCGTTAAATATATGAGTTTGAGAAATTAACGGTTCCACATTTGTTTTCAATTATTGGTGCATATTGAAGATAAAATACTAATTTTAATGAACTCAGTATATTTTTAAGAATCCAAGGAATGTACGAATCTACATGAAATTTGAGCAAATTCTACCTATAGTCGCCAATGTGGGTGTACAAAATTGGGATCATTTTAAATTATTCCTCATGGCTTGATTGCAAAAGTGAGGAAGACGTTTTCATAATATAAAGTCCCATTGATGCAAATGAGGTTTTCCAATGATTCCGGCATACTGAGGTAATTGAGCCGATGTCAGATCACCCTGGTGACCAGCTCCAACAGTGCGCTTAGCGCGGAATTTTAATTCGCGTAACGTACACAAATTATGATAATGATAATTCCGTTTTTTTTTTCGTAAACACCCTGCGGGTATGGCCAGCTATAAAGGCCATAACGTATGCACGCAACGCGGTTGCGAGAACTGGGTTGCAACGCGTTCTGCCAAAATGTAACAACGCGTTGCAGTGTCGGCCAATTAAATTATCAATCGTTGACGTATTTCAAAAAATAGACCCACAACGGCGCTGCAAAGTGCCTAGCCCCGCGTTATGGAAACTCACAACGCGTTGCAGCCTTCACAACGCGTTTGCGAAATTCACAACGCCTTGCGAGCTTTACAACGCACTGCGAAGGTCCACAAGCCAACGGGGTCATAACGTATAGCCCGCATACGCGTTGTGAATAAAGTAGCAACGCTTTGCGACTTCCGGCAACGCGTTGCGGCGTCGGCCAATCAAAATAATGAATTTCTGTTACGTATTTCAAAAAATAGATCCAAACGCGTTGTGGCAATACGTAATGGCCCTTATGAGCCTCACAATGCGTTGCAAGCCTCCACACCGCGGTGCGAATTTCACACACTTTGTAACTTCACAACGCGTTGTGACGGCCATAAGGGCCTAGCGTATTGCCGCAGCGCGTTGGGAAGGCTTGCAACGCGTTTGTGAGAATGATATTTGTTGAAATACGTCACAAATTTCACGATTTTGATCGGCCGACACCGCAACGCGTTGTTACATTCTCACAACGCGTTGCGGCATACGTTACGACCCTTATGGCTTGTGAACCTTCGCAACGCGTGGTGAAGCTTGCAACGCGTTTTGCGCTTGCACGCGTGTGTGAAGGCTTGTACCGCGTTCATAACATCTAGCAACGCGTTGCAAACCATCTAGCAACGTGTTGTTGGTCTATTTTTTGAAATACGTCACAGAATTAATTATTTTGATTGGCTCTACAACCGTCAACGCGTTGCCGAAATGTCGCACGCGTTGCTACTTTCATCGCAACCTTTGGCAATACGTTATGCCTTATGGCTGGCGATATGCTGGTGACCATGGGCTGTTGCCAATCATTATTACGGTGCCCTCAGGAAATCTTCACAATCATTTCGCTTCATTTAGGTGCAGCTGGGTAGGCGCATAACCCTATCATCACTTAGAATGTAAGATCAGCTATAACAGCTACTCATGATTGATTGGGTCAACGAGTTAATTGACACTAAGTGTCTTGGGTCGTCTTCTTTGGCCACGCACAAACACGTTTTTCCACGGTGGGGCCTCGACTCACGACTTCAACCATCTAATGTACCGCTTGCCCATGTTACATTAATTTCGATACAAAGGTTAAATCACCCATTTCCGATATTCGAGACAAGATAGCGGGAGATAAATTTTCAGGACAAGTTTTAATTGACAATTGTAAATATGCAAGTTTGGGGGTACGATTTTTATGATACTTAACCCTCGTCTACCGGAGCCATTTTTTGTAACAAAACCCCGAAGGGGGGGTGGTTACCACCACCCCCCCCCTGTGATTTTCCGTTACTGAACACCGATTTCCTTTAAATTGGGTACCAAAGGATACTTAGGTTTCTTCTTTCCATTGGTACCAAAATAAGTGATAACTCCCATTATAACTTCACCATGACGTCATATGTTGAGGAAAGTACGAAATACTGATAATAGGGTGAAAATTGATATTTCGCAATTTTTGCGACTCAAAACCCCTAGTCTAGCTCTAAATGATTTCATTATCTAAAACTATGTCATTTCCCATCAAGTAAGTCAAAACCGCATGAAATCTGATTTTTTCTAAGCTTTTGCGAAAAATTGATTTTTTCCTGTGTGTGTCTATGGAATGGCGTTTTTGCTGACATGCGAACTTTAATTTACGTCATTGGACGTATGCTAAGGCATGTTGGTACTCATTTGGTACATGGAAAGAGGAGGACCATAGCTATCTTTGGTACCAAATCAATTGTCCGTGATGTTTCCTGTGTTTTTGTGTTAGGCATGTTTGTACTTCTTCTTCCGGAGGGGGGTGGTTACCCCCCCCCCTATCGATCACTTTGGGATCACCCTGTATCTTACCTATACCCCGGTGGATGTTTTTTTTTGATTAAAAGGAGTGTGAACCTGTCCAATTGACCATTACATTAATAATTTGGCACAAAAAGGGGGTTTTTTTAGAAGCCGGGGAAAAAACCTGAAGGGGGGGGGGTGGTAACCACCCACCCTTCGGTAGACGAGGGTTAAAATAATAAATGTAGTTCTTGAAAAACGCGTTGATTGATTAAATAAGATTGAGTTGTTGGATGAATCATAGCACTTGAATGTCAATATTTTTTTACAAAAGTCTTTAAATTTATGGCAATATCGATATGAACTGTTGTCCTGTTTTGCATTGATTTGTTTCTCCAGACATAGGGGGCTGGGAGCATTCTCTGGATCCGCACGACCCTCGGTAACATTATGATTAATCAGAAGGCATTTACCTACATAAAGTAGTATGATGCAAAAGATTTGAAAAAACCGCATGCATTTAATCGTTTTTCATCCAGATACCACTAATAAATTCATATTGGTAATTCGAATATGAGTTTAGAGAA
>JAMKCH010056476.1:0-10823 GCA_023653785.1 Ophioderma brevispina
AATTTCGTATTTTCTGTCCGTAAACGGACAGAAATTATAGCATATTGGCCTATGGGACCGTGAGGAACAAGCATCAAGTTGCTCAAAACACAAAACCACAAGGTCTGGATCAACGAAGAAGTTGTGAATAAGCTTTTCTCAAGGATAACTAACTATTGAACAATTGGACCGGGAGTGATTTTTTTTGTAAAGCAAGGGTATCAAGGGGAATATATGAATTTGCTGGGTTTTTTTTTTATAAATCTAAACATTAGTGATATATTCCCCCCTGGGGTTGTTCTCACTTTTGGTTTGTAGGGATGTGCGGCCGAGGGTTTGAACCACTACCCGAAATTTGCTCAGTGGCGTACCGATAGTCGATCCAGAGGGGGTAAATCTCCCCCAAGGGAGCTGTCATTTTCTTTGGAAGTGGGTTATTTTCTACAAAAGAGTGGATAGGACTATATCATAAAATTATAACACTAAAATGGAAGGTGTCATTTTTCTTTTAGGCCTATTTTAGAGCAGGAGCAGAATATCATAGGGTCCGTATTCAGGGAGTTCGTTCATGTCCGACTACATCTAAGGTTTGACACCTTTAGTAGTTAGTATGGACCCTCTACATCAATGCAAGGTTAATTGTTAGTGGTCTCAAATTATGGTGTCACTTTTTCAATAGGGGAGAATTTAAGGTTATACATGGGTCAAACTTTTAAACTACTGCAAACATGTTGAAACATCTTTCATATTGTCTGTCTAGTCATAAGGATTCCAAAAATGTATAGTTTGTACCACTTACGACTATTGGTTTTGGAGTTATAGCGTAAAAATGACTAAAACTGTAAAAAAGCTCAAACTCAATTTGTACAGGGGTCAACATTGAAAGTTACTCTGATTATATTTTAAATGCTTGCAAATGATTGCCTAAGGTATGAGAACTCCCAAAAAGTATAGTTTTGATTATGTTAAATGTTTACTTACAGAGATAAAGGTCAAAGAAGGTCAATGCCAATTGGATTATGTTGCCCCATGACCTATTTTGGCATATAACATGATAACTATACGCGCATGCATTGCAGATGCTACAAACTATTCCTTATTTTGATACATTAAACTAGATGAACAATTTGTTTCATTTTTTACAAAAATTGGAGCAACTTCTGATTTTGACCCCTGTACAAATGGAAATTGACCGTTTTTGCACTTTTAGCCATTTTCACCCAATAACTCGAAAACCAATGGTCATAGATGGTACAAACTATACATTTTGGTATCCTTATGACTAGACGGACAATATGGGATACATTTCAACATGATTGGAGTAATTTAAAAGTTTGACCCCTGTGTAAACTTAAATTTGCCCCTATTGAAAAAGTGACACCACAATTTGACACCGCTAACTACATTGCATTGATAAAGGAGGTCCATACTAACTACCAAAGGTGTCAAAGCTGAGATGTAGTGGGACATCAACGATAATGTTTGGCCCAAGTCCTTGCTCCCGCTCTATTTGTTGTCTGTAATTTCAGATTCAGACTCAAATTAATAATAATAAAGCTGCCACGCGATTGCGTCCAGGTGGTCCTAGTATATCTCACATTTTCTTTTATATTTATCGTCTCAATTTATCATTGTTTGATTTTGCTGAATGAAACTGTATGTCAGGCTTTGAACTTTTTGAAAACCCTTTTCACGGCTTCCTTATAGACGTTACAATCCCGGGGTTACAATGCAGCGGGAAATTCCCTTTTGCGCTGCGTGTGTTGCAATCCCGGATCTCATAAGTGAGTTTAATAGCGCCCCTGGATATTTCGTGATCCACAACCTAAATGCGAATTGATCGTATCTGAATAGAAATTCGCAATTTTGTATTTATCATGGTATTTTACAGCACAGTGCCAACGGGACCCCCGTGCCGTTCCTAGAAAGGCGTGGGTGTGTGTGCGTACATGCGTGCGTGCGCGCGAGGTGTGGGTTGTTTGTGGGAGGTGTGTGGGTGTGTGTGTGTGTTGGGGTAGGGGCTGGGGGCTTTGATATAGAATTCTGTCGCAAAATGTTGCAGACTTGTCAGCAAAATTGGTATTAGGGTAAAATGGGGTAATATTGACCCTCGGCCCCAGCGGGGCATTATGGACATCCTTAACTTTCCCGGGTAGGGAGGGTCCCTATCTATTGCTATAATGAAAGAACCTACTGTGTAATTCAGTTGGGAGTAGGGAGTGTCCTGAAGTCAAAGATATTTAGACATTGGGGAAATGTAATGGGATGTTTTGGTTTAGTTTTTTTCATTAACAATTTGACACCAATGTTTTTCAATACAGAATTTCATGGGAGAATCTGAAAATCATGTGTGTCATTTTTTTAAAATGTGTTCTTGGGGTTTTATAGGGGCAAAATTGTACAGGGGTAAACATAAAGGTGATTTAAATTGTGTAAAATGGATACCATCTTTCGGCTGCTCATCAGGTTTCTTAAAGAGGTCTATAGTTTGCCATATTACGACCCTATTGTTTAAAGGTTCATGGTTCGATCGCTAATAGCCTAGGTCCACAGAAGCCCAGATTTACCGGAAAGTGGTCAACATTTTGTATCAGAAGAAAGCTAATATTTTTCTCATTTACCCTGTGAACATCTTGGGTCAAGGATGTTGGTTTGAAAGTATGAGCGAAATGTATCCCAATTTGGTCGACCAATATTAAATTTACACATTACTCTATGGGGAGGACGAAATCATGTTTTATGCTCTCACATGAAAACGCATTGAAATATCGGCGCGAAACTTTACAGGTGGGGTTTAGGTGAAGGCCAATCTATCAGATGAAAACTTTATCCATCAATCGGCCATCCCCTTTAGTACATAGGCTCAAGAAAGTTCAAGGTTCAAATTTATAGAATGGTCCGTTTCTGTGAAAACTGGTTTTAACTCGTTCATTGGGTTCATGGGGTATACTAAATAAGAAAATGTATATGATTCTGTTTTTAACCTTCAAAGTGGACTTTAGAGAATGAGCTGGTGGTCTCCCATAGAACCCTGTGGACCATTTGCCAGATTTGCCCTCTTAATTATATCAAAACGTCATTGGCAACGCGACCTTTATATTTTCTGGCTTCTGTACAGTAAGACGAACAATTTGGCACCATGTTTAGAACAACCGAGGAATCTGAAATTTCCCCAGTGTGACCTTGAAACCGTTTTACCTGTAACTTCTGGACTAAACCACTGGGTAGGCGCAAACGAGACTTTCTGTAATCCTGAAAGGTAATGGAATGATGGTATACTTTAAAACACAAGTTGCCCCCTTTTACATTTTTTGTTTTTATTTTTTGTGCCCCATGTATAAACCAGTGTAAAACTTGCCCCCCCCCCCTAGAATTCATCCAAGAAAACACATTTTAAAAATGACACCCACGATTTTTGGAATCCTCATAACAATTTTGATGTAGAAAAAAACCTTGGTTGCAAGATTGTATATGAATTTTCACAAATACAGTACACATGTATATATTTTCAATTTAACTTTTCAACACGTTTTCTTATGTATGCCATTGACATTTATACATCCCTAGGTATCTTGAGCCTCGGTCTGGGGTAATTGTTACCATGGCAACATATGGTACTGATAGTAACCATGTATCAGATGCCTAAGTATCAAATTCTTAGCTTACATCTATTCAGAAACGCTGGTACTTTGTGTATGTGCGATCTGGGAGTAATATGGACGAGAATATATGGACACCATATATATTCCGATGTAGAAACTATGGGACGGGGGCGCCAATATGGACCTCTGAGGTCCATATATTACTGTCTCTATTGCAAGTAACGTGGTGTTCCATATTGCCGACGCATGGGGATGGGGTAATATGGACCTTTGCAAAAATTTATAAGGGGGGGGGGGTCTTTTATTTGGTTATATCTTTTATTCATGGTTAGAGATGAATGCATATGAATATTTTTGGTCTATACCTACCCATGAACCAAAGCTTGCAATTGATAATGAAAAGTCATCAAAGAATAAAATAAAATTCTCAAATTACGATTTTGCTTAAGGGGTCCATAATTATTATTACCCCCATTTTACCCTAATGTTAGATGTAGGTTGAATATTTCAATGAAATAAAATATTTTGTTACTTCCGATTGCTATAATATGCAGTATCTTAGTCAGATTTTTGATCCAACGGCAAAACTGTCCATTTGCCAAAATTTCAAAAAATTTCCCGCCGAGTATACCCGTGTTTACCCGGCAAGCGCATGCCGGAAAATTGTTGATATTGTGTCTGCAAATGGACAGTTTTCGCCCCCCCCCCCCCCCAAATGGTCAAAACACGGACGGTCCGCTGGGGACCAGCGTTAATACAATAATTTGCCCATAAAAACACAAGATCGGAATCAACTGAAATGTTGGGAATATTTTTTTCTCAAGGATATCTATAGTGAACTATTATAAACAGAAGGTGTAGGTACTAGGATTACGAAATGTACCTTTAAACTTTCGACTATCAGACGAGACATCTGATGCTAGTCCTTTTCCGGAATCTTTGCCGTACCTGCGGGCCTGGAGTACTGGAGGCAACACGTATAGGCATATGCAATACTAGACTGTTGAGACCTCCGCTTTTTCAACATTTTTGTCACCCAAAGATCCAATTTCTTTTTGAAAATTCTATCTATAGAAAATTAAGAAACATTTACCCAAATACTACTTTTTATTTAGAATGTATCAGGCGGCCGCAGCCGAGATACTTTTCATGAACATGCATGTAGCGCCAAATGTCCGTGACTGTCATTCAGTTGGGGATGTCAGATGGATCCTGCTATAGTCCAGGCTACAGACCATGTGACCTTGTTATACCATATATATAATGTTTTTCAACGGTTTCTAGACAAGTTTTTCCGATGGATGCCAGCCAAAAAACCTTGAGCATTTTCGAAGAAACGCAAAAATTCAAAATGGCCACCAAAACACTAAAAACTCATATGTTAATTCCTCAAAAGTTGTAATTTTTTGGCCTGCACAGTAAAAACACCCATTGTGACCAATTAAAATATGATTCATTAACCACCTAATTAAGAGATTCAATATGGCCGCCGATGCAACAAAGCATCTGATATTTATCTACTTTTGACCGTAGAATTGTAACTTGGTGTCTAACCTAGTACTGCAATGTTTGTGTATATCCCTGTAAGTCAACCAGATCAATGTACACATCATTAGGTAATCAGAGGAATCGATACATGTAATTTAATGCCATCCAAGATGGGTAGCCAATATGGCTGGAAATGGCACTTACTAAGCGGCGAAAAATTCGATCACTAATAGTCTAGAGATATATGTTTCTTTGTTTTTGGTAGGTTTGGGGCGTCCATTGGCATCCATATTGGGATATTTTATGAATAACGACTCAATGGTTCCCTAAGATATCCTTACTAGGGTTTTTGGAAGCGATTATCCAATTAAAAACCACAAAATATGAACTTGGCAGCTTTATATGTAGTAATGAATTTTGCCATTTGGAACCATCTTGAATGGTTTATTGATTTGATTATCAAATTGTTGAAAGCTATTCATAATGGTTTCAATTAATCTATTGATTGCTAAAGCATTAGCATATATACAGCTATCAATTATAGCCATTCTAGAGTATCGGAAGCCATTTTGGATCCTACAATGAAGGAATGTATAAGCAAATTTTTAAAAAAATATTTCTTATGGTTCTAATTTATTGACTGGCAAAACACCAGGATAGATACCAAATTACCAAACTGCAGTCAAAAGTAGATAACGAACAGGCACTTTATTGTATTGACGGCCATATTGAATTCATTGATTACATGGTTACAAAATCATATGTGAATTGGTCAAAATGAATGTTTTAACGAGACAGGCTGAAAAATTACAACTTTGAGTGAACAAGAGATGAATGTTTTGTATTTTGGTGGCCATTTTGATTTTTTGCGTTTCTACAAAAATGCTCAAGGTGGCTCGTCTGGCATCCATCGGATTCAGAATCAGCATCAAAAACTGGTCTAGAAACAGTTGAAAAACATATATCTAATAAAACAAGGTTGATATTAGTTATCAATGAATCTGTAGCCTGGACTGCTACAGATGTCTCCGCTCTCGAGCAATGATCACATGGTGAGTCCCTTGTTGTTCATGATGTCAAGACTGTCTGAGGATGTAATGAACCGCGATTACAAAGACATAGGGAGCAAGAGTATCTCATTGGAGGATTCCAGTAGTTGTTATAGGCCCATCCATGGTCTGCACAAAGCTATATGGGTTAATCATACATGATGGCAATTGCTTTGACAGTCTCATCAGGAACACCGTATATATTTAGTGTTGACACTGTAAAATGCTTGGAGAAGTCTACAACACAATTGAAGCTTTTTCTTGGGAAATTCTCAACCCTTCTATGGTCCTTCTGGGGCAAGTATCTGGGGTAGTGCTGATGCTATAAATTGAGATCTGCCTTTGCGACACCCTTCTGGTTCCGTCTGAGAATGGGGTCTATAGCTATCTATGCGAGGAGTGATTCTGTGGAGCATCATTGAGTTGTAATCTTAGAGTTCAATGGTGACACTGGTGATTCCTCTGTCGTTTTGAGGTTGCGGAGGTCACCTTTCTTTGTAGATGAGTGATGAAGATTTTTTAAAATGCCAGCTGCATGGCTTGTTTCTTAATAGGTGTTGCTACAAAAATTTCCTAACAGTTGATTCATGGAACAGTGGATCTTCCAGATTCTGTCAGGAATTTGTCGGGACCAGGTGTCTTGGTTTTCGTTTTTGAGGCAGATCGAAGCTTCTCTACCGCCTGTCTAAAAACATGGTACAGTCAAAAAAAATTGGTTTAAATATGAAATTTCAAATAAGTCATTCTTACTTTGCATTAGATTAAAGGACAAAGACCAGGCTTTCCACGGTGGTTTGTTCCATCTTATTTGCTTGTCAATCCGAGATATAATCATATTTATGCGATACAACCAAAAGCGATTTTGTGCCACTTATATGCATCAGAGTTGCTTTCGCCCAGTTATGCCATGCTGTCCTTAACCTCAAAACAAAAGATTGCACTTGACAAAGAAACAAAACACAGATTAAGAAACCAAGAAGTCTAATTTTACCGACACAAGTTTTAATAGTCACCATAACAGTTCAATGATAATATCTTCTTTTTCATAAATAATAAACAATCAAATATTTATTGCACGTCAGTGAATTGGAACTTTGAATTTATTCAAAATTGGTACTTTAAATCATGCAGAAGAATGTAATTGGCAACAAAATAACATCGCTAACACTCGCAAATCCCAAAGAAATGTTTATAAAGAATATGTGCACTAATCTTGTACATTTACTAATTGTTTAAGTCAAAAAAATTTGAATTTGGAAGCACGTAAAGGAACGTTGGTAGGAATTTGCGTTTCATGATACTTCAAGACCATAAACCTCTCTCCTCCAGGTTTGCGTAGCCGGCCTGTACGCTCAATGTTTTTCTAACAAGAACGTATTCCCGAATGTTATTCACTTTATCTTAAAGAAAGCCAGAACTTACTGATCATAACTTCCCCATTACGTAACTGTTTAGAGTTTCTTTATGAAATTAATACCCTTTTTGAAGATTTTCATCTCTGCTCAAGTGTGAATAAACTTATGGTTTTTTTTTTCAAATTTCATTCACTGTTTTGTCACTCAACCAGAAGTGGGCAACAAACTCGATTTTTGTGTTACCGCCTAAACTGGAGTTATCTCTCGATTGAAACAGCAAAGAAGAATGAAACAAAAAAATCCTGGAAGCCCTTGTTATTTTCTCTTTCTCTTTAATGAGATGTCACGTCGACTTATTTTTGTTTGAGATATAATATGAAAAAAATCGGTTTTTGATTGTACCATTTTTTTTTTGAGACAGGCTGTCTAGATAAAAGAGTCGCAGTCACTGGATTAGAAAGGGTAGTGCTATCTTGTATTGAAGAAAGGTTCATCAAAGTTCCGATCAGTGGCGTACCGAGGCAGTCGATCCACAGGGGGGCAAAATTTCCAGTCGTCCGGCGGTGATTTGCTCCAATTAAGTCTGAACTTGATAAATACGCCCCAATTTACTTTAATTTTGCGCAAACCAAGTTTAGGCTGAATTAGTTGAACATTTCCCTAAAAAGAGGGATGAAAATGCATATTTTGGGCCATATCATCCCGCTTTTTTCGAGCCAGAGGTGGCAACTTGCCCCCTGACCCTGGCCCCCTCCCCGGTCGGTACGTGGCCACTGGTTCCGAACTGGCTTGTGGCCAAGGTAGAGAACTGAAGTGCTGATTCTGCTGAACCATGTGCTTCAATTAAGGCAGGCTCTTCAGTTGTTTCATCACATCACCGTTTTATTTTATAGGTGGTTGTAAGCCATTTTTTATCAGTCAGGCTCCCCGGGAAGTGAGAACCGTCTAAACCGTCTATTGTGTCTTCCCTGTTAGTACTGCTTGCGGCAGTGAACTAATCTCTACGCCACAAACACTGTTTTTCCATAACAATCTTCCTTAAGTATAGCCCGTATCATGACTAGAACTCAGTCGCATGCCTTTTCTAACATGTCTAAGGTCTGCCTTGACATAGCTTCATTGAATGTGGTTTTTTTTCTAATGCAAAAAGTACAATCATTGCTGATATTGTAACATTCTCCAAGGCATGTCCTATGTCTGCAGGAAACCCCCATAGGAATCGATAACCACCGTCCAAACATATCAGTAATGGTCCTTCCTTGCCATCGGAGACCACATTGACAATATGGAAGCGTTATATATGTGAAAACAGGCACATTAGAGCAACCTCAATGTCTATTGACAACAACATCGAAGTCTCACTCACCATTGAGCTCAGCTATGTCATAGTTACAGTGTACAAACCTCCCCATCATAACTTTCAAGCACCCTCAACTCAGCCTTGGGATTCCCCACCAAATCTCACTTCTTTATTGGCGATTTCAACAGCCATAGTACTCCAATGGGGCTACAATGAAAAAAACAAGACACGACAGCTGTCGAAGAATGGATAGACAGTCAACATCTACGTCTCCTTCACGACCGTAAGCTGCCGCCACCACATTGAAATGAACCTTGTGGCTTGTTTGGTTGTAATATTATTGTTGACCATCTGCACAATCCATCTCAGCTTATTTTGACTTTGTAACGTACAATCAACGCGCTCGTTGTGCATTTTAGTATACCGGGACCCCCCCACCACCCCCCGTTATTACTAAAATGCGAAACAGGCTCATTGCACCACATTGAAATGAACCCTGTGGCTTTTTGGGTTGTAATAATACTTGTTGACCATATAGCAAGCCATCTCAGCTTATTATGAATTTGTACGTACAAGTAGCGCGCTCATTTCGCATTTTAGTAATAACCCTGGGTATTATTAAAATGCGAAACAGGCTCATTGCACCACATTGAAATGAACCTTGTGGCTTGTTGAAATATCCCTCCTGGTTTGTATTTTTGATCCTACCATTTTGTTCTCCTGGTCTTACCCATTTTGTTTCGTTTCGCAAATTAGTATAAGTCCCTATAGCCCTAAATTAAGTAGGATTTCACACGGTAAATGAGAAAAATAGTAGCTTTCTTCTGATACCAAAATTTGGACCACTTCCGGTAAAATTTGGGGTCATTAGGGACGAGGCTATTAGGGATCAGGCCATGGACCTTTAAACATTTTATACTTCCTGCCTATAGAATCTGAACTCAGGCCTGATACACAGGCTGTGTTGACTTACAAGCTTATTGAGTAAAGACTTTGTCCTTTTGAAAGTCAGTGAAATTAGATAGTATTACCATTAAATTATACTGTAATTATTTTGAGATTTATTAGCATGTACGGACTCCTGTCTTTTTATCGTGACAAATTCAAGATAATTTGGACAAAATTTGCCAAAATCTATTTAAAAATGTTTGTTTCTTACAAATACACACATATTACACAGGGAAAAGTTTTATGCCCATGATATACTAAGCAACCCCAAGAAGCGTAGTGTTTTTTATGACATCACTTCTGTCGCTTATTGGGAAAGCGACTGCCGATATCTAATCGATAAGTCGCTAGCACGCCCAAGCGACTTGACGCAAGCCAGTTGACTTCAATTCAACTCAATCGCTACAACACTACCAGTGAAATTGACGTATCACTAGCAATTTTAAAGTGACAGGAGGAGATTTTTTTTTAGGATACGAATTTCTCTCAAATTTCACTGGATCGGTTGTAGACCACCTACCAAGAACGTTTCGAAGGTTTATTGGACAAACAGGTGCAAAAGAAAACCGCAAACCTTGTTTTGAACTTGCCTGCTATCGTAATCGTTGCCCATAGAAAACCACGCTTTGACTTTCTGTTGTGCACGGCAGAAATTACTAAATCATCATCTTATTACATAAAGACGGCGTATTCGGCTTATTCACTTCAGGTGTGATCTAATACATTGGTAAGTATTCCAAATATGTAACAAACCGGGGTTCGTGAAAAATTGGGGGTGCTTGTTTCTGGAAATGTCCTCATGTCTCTTTAAAGTCGCACGCTGCGACGGCTAGTATATCATGGACTTTAGTCGGAAGCATTCATTTTTTTCAGGTGGGAGTTATGTATAAAATCCAGCAGTACTCATCAGTATCACTCAATTAAGTTTGAACATGATCACACCATGTAATATGAGTTAACGCTTAGGTGCTTGACCACCCATCCACACGAGTATCAGTACAACGGCAGAGGGTGTTTTGAGTCAATCCCACAATGCACCAGTTTGGGGAAATTTCACCTCAATAGGGTCATGTGATCTCATCATATAAATCCTATTCGTAAC
>JAMKCH010056477.1:0-14212 GCA_023653785.1 Ophioderma brevispina
GGGGTATGATGGGGCTCAAATATCAATATCATATGGAGTGGGGGTCATTTTGTTGAGAGAAAAAATGCTTCAATCAATAAAACCCACACAAAATTATTTTTAAATAGTTTGCCATAGTTACAATGCCTTGATTTGGGGTTGTGAGGTTAAATATCGTAAAGTCATTCATTTTGGGTCACCCAGAGGTCATAGACCTTTGGTGCACAAGATGACCTCAAATGACCTGTGAATGACTTTGAGCTCTTTTGCAAGAGTATTTCTTACAGATAATCAACCATCAATGATTCTTAGTACACGAATTGGCGCAAAATATACCAAACACACACAGGGTTAACAAAATTGTTGATGAGTGATGCATAGATATAGATGAGCAGACTTGCAGATGGACTTTGCCAATCTGACCAAGAATGTTCAGTTAGACAAGAGACACATACATACAAAGAGCTTTAGTGCCAACACGAAAACAACTCCAGCCAAACCACAAGAAAATGAAAATAAACCTTGCACACCTTCCAGAACCTACACTCGCACACTAATAAATCACTCATAAAATCAACATTCCAATGTAGAGACTATGTGATAGGCTACTAATTTGTGTGTACCCCCATTTCCCCTGCTCCACTTCACCCATCATCTGGTACGACTTACTCGCGAGCGGTGATCTTCCCCAAAGACACAATCAAACTGAACTGGGAGTCGATCATCCCAAAGCTTAAGACATCTTGCTTTTCCAGGAGATGAATTCACGTCACCCTTTCGTGTGCCTCGAGCGCAGCAGATGATGCACTCGTGTCATAAGTCGAAAGAAGGAAGCGGGATTAGCGAAACGCAAGATGAAGTCTGATGAGGGTGGGCTTTATGCGGACTGCATGTATAGGTAGAGCCGAATGTCAGTTTTTTGAAATGCATAATATCATTCTGAAAAGTAATTAGGGAAGATATTCATCGGGGTGAATTTGTCATTTACTTAGGGGCAGTGCAGCTTTCCATCTCCTTCAAAGACGACAACCTCGCGCGAGCGCGTGAGGGGGTTTAGAGGAGCTTTCTTGGATTCTCGTGCAGTGAACCATTATACAGCACAATGAAAACTCGAGGCGTGACGAGCAAGTTTACGGCACGCTGCAAGCGATGTCATTGATGGAAATGCTTGCAATTTAAAACTTGGGCTGTGTATGTTAAAGACCACTTAGGCTGAAGATGTATTACCGCCTGATGACAGCCAAGGATATTTTAGGATCCTGTACCTTTGGCATAGCAAAGGCAAATATAAATAGTCTCTAAATTGAGATTACATGAAAGAGCCGTGTGTGGGCTTCCTTTGGTATATGACTTAGAAGTTAATTTAAATGGCTGCATACTAGACAGCCCACCTGAGACCTTCACAATTGAAGCGTTTCTATTTTATTGCTAAAAATGTTTTCAAAAATAATAATAATAAAGCTTTCTTGATGTTGAGACAATTTTTTTTGTAAGGGCCCTTCCATAGCATATCTTTTAAGGGAGTTTCTGTAACCTGACCCATCTGACACACTTATTTCTGACACACTTATGAATTCGGAAACCCTTCACAGAATGAAGCACATGTTTATTCTGTTAAGGTTTCCAAATTCATAAGTGTGTTAGAAAAAAAGTGCATCAGATGGGTCAGGTTACAGAAACTCCCATCCTTTAATGCGAATGTAAGTACATTACTACTTTACATAAATATCAACCAACCATCCAACAACCCATTTTTTCTGCTTTAGAGTAGGTAATTTTCTGAGGTGAATCTCAAAATGCAGTAAATGAGGCATTGAAACCTGGCGAGTACTTTCAATTCACTAGAGTATGTTTTAGCTGGGGCCGCCTATATGACCACACGCACTGAAATCATTAGTCGGGCACAGACTGCGATGACCAACTACTCGATCACTCTTTGCTAATGCTAATTTGATGCAATGCAAACACTAGTCCGAGGCAAGGCTGTTAGAGAAGTCCTTAACCGTATCTTGAACTACATTGCTTTTTACACATGTGCACATACATGTGCATGCATACACGCACATCAAGCAACATGGCACAGGCTAGTACTCTTTGGTCAGTCAACTCTCTCGACCCAACACGTATCACTTAGAACTGAATGATTCTCTGTTTCATGTTCATAACAAGAAGATAAAAATCATTGCCATCGCTGACAAATCTCTGACAACACCTGCTTTCCACCTGTATAGTAACAGATAATGGCCGCCAACTCATCACCATGACAATAACGGTCTGCTGTTTGACATAAAATCGAGCCGACTTTGTATCAATATCTACAAAGCAGTCGGATGCCTTGTATCTCTGCTGATTGATTTACAGGGTGGTTACGAGTGACGGACAATCTTTAACACTTTCAAGAGATGTCACCGTTTTCAATACACTCGGTTTCAAATACGGGTTAAGTGTGTTGTTGTCTTTGGTTTATACTCATGATATAAGCTATTTGTAGTGAAACAACACAATTTTTGCACCGTCATGTAGGAACTGACCATTAAAGAGTAATGTATATACATAATTATATCTATGGACTGCCTGTGTCATAGGTAGTCGGCCAAAGAATAAATCACTACTACAATATAAATAAAATAATAAAGATTAAATGCACGAAGTAATTTATAAACTTGAAGCAGGACCTAACTGCAACTCCAAAACTGGTTCCCCTAGTCCCTCCCTGACAATCCCTATAAGTAGAGGAAAGAATTACAGTTAAAGATTACATATATATATATCAAGCAACAAATTATTACTGTAAAAGTGGAAATATTCGCGCTAAATTAATTTTCGCGCTTTTCGCGCGCTTCTGAGCTAGCGCGAAATTATAAAAACCCGCAAAAATATTTTGTGTGTAGGTCTATGTAGGATAGCTGAAAAGAGCGAATTTAAAAACAAGCAAAACTATTAAAAATCGCTGAAACACGAAAAATTACACACGCGAAAATTATCACTTTTACAGTAATTGCAACTTCAAAGCTGAGTAAATACATCTAACTTGGTAGTTAACAAACACAAGTACTTTAAATATTACACTTCTTTTATTTAAATCTTGAAATTATTTGCTTATTTTTCCTTCTTAAAAGGAATTACATGAAAATCCTGTAAAATATGTACATGGGAAAAATTGGCCTCAAGAGAATGTGATTAAATTCTTTTTTTAATTTATTCCACCAAATCTGAGATTATTGCTAAGTGTTTCTGCCAACAATTGTATTGTTTTGATGTAATGAAACACATTTACAAACAAGTCTTCCCCCAATTATCATGCTTGAATTTAAGTAAAAACACCTGTCAGGAGATAACATATCCCTAAGATTTGACTATCTCGGTCCTTAATGCATGCATTACAGAGCAAGGAATGACAATGAAGTCTAATGCATACTACAGAACCTTGAAATTATTAACCTCCTACGTGCAGACATATCAACTGCATACTGATTTCAAATAGAGTCATTTTAAGTATTGTTCTCTTGGTAATACACCAGAACAAACATTCCAAGTCATCTAGTAGCAATTTCTAACACCTGCTTCATCGTCAATACGACATAATCAAACATAAGAACACTAGGTAGATGGAAGTGTCTCTACTTATTTAGCAGTTATGGTGAACTTGCACGGCTCGGATCTTCTACACGTGCATTGCAAGCAGTCATTTGGTCGCATATGTGCTATAAAGTATCCGTTATTCGATCCAGCCGACGTAGCCAAATAAAAAGTCAAGCAATTGAATCGCGATAAATGGCACGCGTAAGGCCGCGCCTGACGGAATTCATACTGTGCAGTCGTTGTGCTGCGTGGATTTTTCAATCCCGGGCAACAACAAAAAAATGCTAAGAGTTGCAGTCATGAAGTCATGGGATGTAGCAATAAAAAATATTGATTTGGCAGAACAAGTTTTGGTAGTATAGATTTAGAAATAATCGAGCCTGATGAATACAAGCAAACGCCACTGCACAAACACTGTCCACTGCATAATGACTCGCTGATGCAGTAAGCTGTGAATTACATGTAAAATAATGATTGCCAATGCTGTTGTAATGGTGGAGTGAGACTGATTAATTCACTAGCACAGACTAATGCACCGCTTCTCACTGTTTGACAGAAAGCATCTGCTAATATATGGGATAGTAGTTTTGTAGCTTTTTGTGTTATTGAAATTAGTAGGTTGATTTTTGCTCCAAAAAACGCACACACATGCGCGCACACACACACACACACACTTGGATAATGTACCAACCTTGGACTTATGTATATTCTGCATGAGACATTTGTGTGTGATTGTAAACAATCCAAAGTGGCCAAGATCGTTGTTCGATTCTTTAACTGGGGGCCCCAAGTGCAGACTAGGTTTATGTGCATTTTATGTTTGAGTCATGTTGCACCTACTTAGAGATGCAGACATCCACGGTTGTTTGAATGTCAATGCTGTACCGTAAAACATCATATGTGCATGTCCATGGTTGGCACGATATGCAAACATACATCCATGCCAGTCACACTTATCCCATATGCACATCTCTACACACACGTGTGTATGCACACATACACACCTAACCAAACAGTGAAACTGGAAATGAGTGGCATCCCCACATGTGTGTGTGTGTGTGTGTGTGTGTATGTTTGAGTATTCACCAACAAGTATATGGGTGTACTAGAAACGTGTGTATGCATGTATATCCATGTGTAAATGCATGTATACATGCATATATACATGCATGTATATGTGTATACTTACGCATTTCTGTGCGTGTACGCGTGCATATACTTGCGTGTACATATGCATATACATGCACATTTGTGTCCGTTCACGCCTATGCCTTGCAATAACTTACTACGGTGATGGGACAGTTCAGGTTGGCCATGCATTAATAAACAAGTTTAGCTTTCTTTTCTTAAAATTACAAAGGCAAAAGGACTTTGAAGAGTCATTGTTTATGCAAAATCCAATGACTCTTCGACAGGGGTTCCCAACCCTTTTTTACTGAGACCCCATTTCCAAAAGATAAGGATGGAGCGACCTTTAAACACTTTGGTCCAACATTGAGTCAAATCGACTGTCTAATGCACAGTTGGACTGGTCATAGGCTTGCTTAAAAATTTCCCGATGGGCTACTCAGTTTTGGGCCATTCCTAAAATGGGCCATATAAACAACTAACTGCATGTCAGGAGGTGGTTTATTGACTTTAATTTCCCAGGGCCGGTAAAATTTCGTCAAACACTGGTCTAATTGCTGGAGCAATCGGGTTCTTAGTGACATCGGTATCTAACTGGTCCTTTTTAGGAAGATGGCGGAGAACTTTCATTTTCTAAGTGTTTGACGAATTATTCCAAAGGACTGTGTGACGCGTATTTTTTCAAGAAGTAGCTTTCCGAACCCCATTTTTAAGGACTGCGGACCAAAAAGAAAAAGGGGTTCATGACCCCCAGGTTGGGAAACACTGCTCTACCAATGTGATGGTATGATCACAAAGTTATTTTAGTACAAAGCACTGTCAAACCTAAGTAAGAGAGAGACTATCACTGCCAGACACATGAATGGCCTTAATGGTCTTGCTGGGTGAAACTTTCTTACTCTGCAGCTTTCAATGAGCTATGAATGAAAGCTAAAGGACCTTTTATCTTTGCATTTGAGCTAATCATTCAGTGGCTCTAATAGTCAATCTCCATAAGAGGTAGGGGAACTGAACATTCACAAAAAAAGAAAGATAAACCTTGGATCAATATAAATCAAGTATGTCAGGCCGTGTGTGTAAATGGAAAGTTTTAATCGTTCTAACAAAATTGGCATTAAAATTAAAAAACCAGAACATGGATGGCAACTTTTTAGCTCATAGTGGACATCTACTTAGATGTTTCAACCAATCCCATAAAAACTTGCAATTGTAATCATTAACCATTACCAATAAAACCTTCCTTGACGCTGTATTTGCTATGGCTAGTAATGTTTTACGGCACATGTGTTCTCAAGGGCAGATCCTGGTCCTACTCTGTGTAAGCTGTCTTCAGTACAAAATACTTAATTCTAAGAACTACAACACCTTTCATAATCATGTCAAAATACTAAAAAAAAAGTACTAACAATTTATAGTATAGATAAGTCGGTTTTGAGTGCATGGGAATAAGCTTTGTGTGGTTATGGGGTGGTGTGTGGGGGGGGGGTCATATGACATAATAGGCAATATTCAAATCATTGTGCACATGATGCATTTTCAAATGGATAATTTCACACTGGCTATGTCCACTATATGACCAGTGTTAGGCATTTGGTTCCTGAACACTTTTGGAGGACAGACAGTCAGGGATTTACCTGCCATAATCTATGGCCATGGATTGGTGAATTTGGAATTTCCCAAGTTTTCCTGACCAATGAAGCACTTTTTTCCTGACCCAAGTACCACAACACTGGAGGCTTTCTTGCAGTTGCCTTTGTTATCTGCTAAGTATGTTTAGTATAGGTGTGGGTTCCTCAAGCGCAGATGCATGGCCCTCACGGCTGTCTTTGTTCATTTTAGGTTTCCATTTGGGTTCTTCAAAGGTAGGTACGTGGCCTCCACCTGCAGCTGTTCTTTGCAATCTTTAGTCCAGTTCTAACATGTGTGAGTTCCTAAGAGCAGCGAATGTTCCTTTCCCCATGAAGAGTCTTTGAAAAGTTACATATGTGTGGGTTCCTCAAGGAAGGGAGGCAATGTCCATTCCCTCTACAACTGCCTTTCTATCTGTTTGGTTTGATCTTTATTCCTGGCCTGCTTCCAAATGGGTGGTTCAAATATCTCCACCTTTATTAACAACTTTTGCTTGCAGAAAACAAATGGTGGGGGTTACAGCTGTCCTCTTTGGTGTTGTGAAGTTGAAGATGTTCTTTGGGTAATATTTTCCACCCGTGTTTTCCACAAACTTGTCTCTTCCTCTCAAATTAAAAAAATCCTGACTTTTACAAAAGTCAAAAAGTTACCAGACCAAAATAAGATTCCCGAAAACCCTGAATGATTTAACACAATGGATGCATGGGTGGTTTGAATAACATCTGAATAACAAAGATACTCCTAATAATATGCTTGTGAACAACCTTCCCGATGTCGATGTACCACTCATGATTGATGCAATGAAACACTGGCACACAAACACACATTATTAATCATTGCAAATGTTTATCATTTTAGCCACTCAAGTGTATTCCAGTCCTCCACGTAATGGATGAATTGAATAAAGGATGGCCAGGAACAGAATTGTTTTCAACATAATATCAGAACAATTCAAATTAGGCCACATTACATTATTAAAGTTTGCATTTGAACCTCCAGAAACCTATATGCAAATTTTTCTTGCATTATTTATTTTTAATTTTTTTGGCAACACCTATTAGGTTAAGATAAGCGGCAAACCATTTATTAACTTTCGATTTGAATAAACTATTAAAATTCATGGATAAAAAGGGAACATATCGAGGGTTTACTGCAACAAGGCCCCATCTGTAATAGTTGCCATTTGTCAGATGTGCTGTTATTAAGTGTTATACCTGCCAAATGTAAAACCTGGCAGCTATTACAGATGGAGCCTTTTTGCCCCTCACACAATCAATATATTTATTAAAGATGGTAGTTTTAGGACTTGGCTTTTCATTTTTAACTTTAAAAATGATTTTAATGAAAAAAACAAGGATTAAGTCTGTAGTAGAATCTCATCAGTTTTTTTCGACCTCCGAAAAATTGAACAGAAAGGAAGAAATAACATTGTTCAAAGATATATCTTCAATCTCTATCAATGTACATCAAATAGTAAGTGTCCTGTATGGACGTAATCACCAACTATCCGATGTTTAGGTTTGCTTTGGGTTATCATTATAGGGTATGTTAGCACACTATACTTCTTATTACAGTATGCAAAAATTGATTTTTATGATTTTTTCCTACCTTCCGATTAAGCAAATCACTGATAGTGCCTTTATTAAGTTATAAGGTTTATGTTGTAATGTTATATTATAAACATGAATAAATTAGAGTGAGTCTTGACAAACTGACCCAAGTGTACTGATTTTGACGATCCACAAGAAGACAAGAATATACAAGTATTAAGTCTCATTCATAAGGCGATTTATGGCCATAAATCTATCGGCACAGACTATAATGAAAATAGCCCTAAAAAAACGTACCAGAATATTTTCATGGCCATTGGCGTATTCCTGGAAACCAATCAGCTATGTGGACACCCCTATACACAAACTGCTAAAACGATCATGGAAGTACCATGTTTATTCCCTGGAGTATTTACAACGCCGCATACAATACCGAAAACAGGAAGCCAGCAAAAATATATACCCATACGCGCAAAATATCACGTGCAAGTTTGCCACAAGCATCGTTCCTTTTGAACTTCGTTGAGCACACAAAGGAGAGGAGATAAGGTCGTTTGAATTTTTATTGCAAAAACTACCAATCTTTAAAACCTCGTGATATGAGAAAATGTAAGAGGTGTTTTAGATATCATTTTGTGATTAACAAAAGGTTTAGTTGCCTAACATCCATTGAACACGTGGACATTTTTTGAAAAGGGTTTCGCGTTAATATTAAGTTTATCGCAGTCGCACTGTACTGTAACCACTGATCTCTAGACAATGGATTGGCACACAAACGTTTGTATATTAGAGGAATGGAGCAACGGGCGGGCATCTTGGTCACCGAACACAATATAATTCCGGAGACACCTGTTTAACAGAAGTGGTATCACGGGTGCAAGTTTTAGAGACATTGCAATCACATACGCGCAAATACAATGAGCTTACTGAATTGGCTGATTCTGTGTCTGTTATGTCGATATCCACATTTCAATGGAACAATTTTGTTAACAATGACCGGCTCTTAACCACCTGCTTGGGCTTCTTTTTGATGACCAATTTGGCCATCAGTGCTTCAATTGCGAAGCCAGGGTTTCCAATCCATGTATAGAGATCAGTGTTGGAAACCCACTAATGCGCGGTTTTCAGAAATCTACGTTTACTTGTCAATGGTAGCGAGTCGCGCGTCTTTGTATTGATGCAGAGTTTTAATGATTTTAAAAACATATTCTCAAGAATCCCAGGCTAATTTATAAAAATTGCATAAATGTATGCATTTTTGATAAATTTATACATGTTAAGGAAGTTAATTAAAGCTTGTGTTTTTAATTCACATGTTAAAAGTAAACGCGATAGTCTTTCATAAAGGCCAGAACTTGACTAAACCACCGATCATCTTCAATTGGTGTGAAAGACTTAAACATGGCTTGTGGCAAACGATTTTAGCGCAAAAAATCAACGTGGCGGGCTTCCGAAATAGTCTTACTGCTTCGGAAATTAGGCGTGAAATGTTGTTTTCCGCAAAGAATACTCCAATGACCACGCAAACCATTGGTACGTCATATTTAGGGAATTTCATGATGTTCCGAGAGATTTATACCAATAAAGCCCTTTAATGTTATTATAGAACATATTTTCACATTAAAAAGTTTGAATAACCTGTGGAACTCATTTAGCAATGCTTCCAATGAAAATTGCACACACCTCCCATCCAATCGTCGGCCAAACATCACATTTTCACAAGTGATGTATTTTATACATTGAAAATACCGGTGTAAATATGCGCCGGATTTGTTGCAATATACAATATTTGTGATTTCACATACAGACTTAATAACTTTGTAGCTATATAAGATAGGCAAAAAAAAATTGTTTTGTATTGGAGTAACGGGCCAGTGCAAAAAAGAGTCGGTCGGTTGCGGATTTTTTTTTTTTTAACATCACTTTCCTGTCTTTTATGTGACCAATGGCAGCTAATAAAATCACACAGACAAAACCAACTCAGTTGAAACTCTGGAGAGAGCCTTTATTCAGCACCTGGGGTTCAGCTTGTTGACTGTTTTTTTCCGTTTTCGTTTTTTCCCTTTTTTTTTTTTCCTGACGATTTTCCTCATTTTTTTTGTGGCAAGTCTAGGGTCTTGGGGGGTTCGTATCCGATTTTTTTTTTGCCTAATTTAATTTTATTTTTAAAAGTTGCATTATGGTTTATATTGGACTTTTAAAAAATTGTTTTTTTCAAAAGCAGTTAAAGTCTAGATGTTCTTTTATGCCCTTTGGTAACCGTAAGACAGAACTGGTTCATGGTAGATTTTGAATTGCATTTTCTCGGAAAAATGTGTTGTAAATACACAATATGGATGTGGGCCGCGAATGAAACAATCCAACGCCACAATCGTACTGTTTCTAAACACAACTGTGTACACTCACAAATGCACACAGACTGCATTGACCGGTATATCAATTAATGTCTATTTTCCAATACCTTCCTGTCTTATACTGGACATTAAACATGCATGTTACATTACTTACTTTTACCTTACTTTCAATTGGAAGATATATTATTATTAGATTGCAATAGTTATGTTAGGCCGTGTTTTGCAAAATTGTATAGTTTCAAACTAGTTGCTACTCGACCCTCTCCTCTGGCGCCAGTCTTTTCATGTCGCCGTTTCATTTGTGCAGTTTTTATCATAAATTGAAAGAATTAAAAATAATAACTAACTGCTTTGAACTGCATTCCCTGAAATAAATATTTGTGACTCGAGGTGCCACCTGATTGTGTATAGGTACAGAAATAATCCAGCTAAACAAATCTCCGTATTTCATAGTTAATGGCAATTTTAATACACCAGCAGGTAATCTATTTACTTGCCCATATATATCTGTCATTAAGTACTGGTAAACTCTCACCATTTGTGCTGAATCTAATGGCACAAACCTAATTAAATCTAATTTAAATATCATACTAGTCGCTAACTCTATTAAGCACATAGATCATTCAATAACCCTATTCTTCCTATTTAAATCCATTATCAATTTGAGTGCGGGCAAAGATTTAATGGCCCGGTTGCTTTCCTTATAGATCATCTGTCAAAATGAGCCCCTTATTGGGCCATTCTTCTGTCACGTTTTTGACCAAAAACTGGTGATTTCTTACTTTCAGCCCAATGCTGTTTTGTCACGTAACCATCTGTTATTACCATTTTACAATTATTAATAACCTTCAGTCCACACCTAACCAAATACTGTTTCCACTTTTGGTAAAATTTGGTTATTTTGTCATGGTTTGCCCCCCCAAGTTGGTCACGTGTGTGACCTGCTGATGGTCACAAACGTGAATCCAAAAAAAACTTACAAAAAAAAAAAAAAAACTTTTATTTGCCCCCCCCATTTAAATAACCAATCAAGTGAAAGTGGATACCATTATTTTTGGTTGAGGCTTAGACTCAATGTTATTATAATGTAAAGAATAACAGGGGATTTGTTCTTGAAACAGCATTTGGTTGAAAGTGTAAAAATCACCGGTTTTTTTGGTCACAAACGGACCGAAGAATGGCCCTATTACTGTCATTGCTGCTTAGAAAAGGTGGAATTGTTTTTTTTTTGTGTTGTCATTACAATTTTTAGTGCAAGGGTGTCTGCCTCCTGTTGGTGGACAAGGGGGGGGGTTTACATGGATCTCTCACCTTATTTGGCCTCCTCATCAGATTTTTTAAGCAAAACTCACACATAATGAAGAGTCTTAGACAACCCACATAAATTGCAATTAAATCTAAATTAATACTTGAGTTTTCAATTAGGGGCCAAACAATATATTTGTGGCATTGAAAATGCAATTCCATTTTTGTCAAAAATTCATTTTGTTTATGTCTTGCATTTCCCAATATGAAATAACTTTTACTAATTTATTATTGCTATGTTGTGGTTAGAGAGATCCCAATTATAAAATAACTTATTTTTGACTGTTAGACTTTCATGAAAACAAGTAATTCAAGAGTTGGACTCAATAAAAATTAAAGCACTATCAGGGATTCACCCAAAGGTTCACTACATGTATCTGAAATATGCCGGAATAGCTTAAAAGTAAGGATAAGTCTGTATGATTCTCATAATTTATTTATGGCACTAAACATTACAGAAAAAGGAAGAAACAGCACTGGCGCAAAGATTGGAATCTCCATTCAATTACGCGTTGGGGAGCAAGTGTGTCCGACGGACAGTAATGACTAAAATATCTGATTTGTCCTTATTAGGCTGCTTTCAGTCTTAGCACTTGCCAGGGTAATTAGGATAGCTATACTTGTTTACAGATAACATGCACAAATCTGATTTGTGATTATTTTTCACAATTAAAATGGACTAGTTATATTAAGCCGGGGGTGGAATTCATGATTGACATGTGTAAGACCTATCTTTCTCCATAATGGCATTTGGACGTAAATATGAAGGTAATTTACTCCACGCTCAACAGTTGACATCAATTGCCCATGCACTATATACTGGTAGTGGTCAACGCCTAGTGCTTTTGTTTTTACAAGAATTTCTGATTTTTTGTATCCATTTTAAACCTCAACCTGTGTTCTATCGTTACCAACAAAGGTTATCCAATTCAGACCATCCTGACTTGTATTTTTTTGTGCCGATTTAAAAAAACACTATTTGAACCATTTAAAGCACAAAAACCACATGGTCTTAACGCGGAATTTAAGCCACATTCAACGCCTTCAGGCGCAAGGCGGCAGCAAGCGCGTCGGCGCGTTGCGTTTTTTACTGCGTAATGAAGCGTGCGCGTTATAATGTACTCTTTTGCGCGAACGCATCTTGGAAAAACGAAAATAATAGTTGAAGAATGAACAAAGTGCTAATTTAGACTCAGATGAAATTTCACCACAATTTCTTCTGATTTTCTGGAGTTGAAGACAAAAGGATGTTTTGATTCAATAGTGCATAAAGATGATTTTTTTCATCACTGTCACAACATACTCAATTGAAGTTAAAAAGCTAAAGTTATTTGAGAACGAGACGCTTGAAATGGCGTGACCAAGTCACTTTTTTTACTAAACCTAAACGCGGATTTTCTCAATGTTCAATTTTCCCGGCAAATTTGGCAAACTTTCAGACAAGATAACTCCAAAAGTACCCCCCGAAGTAAAAAGGTGTTGTTTCTTTCTCCTACTATAGCAATCGGTCTCTCTATGGACGGTTTTCTTTCTTCAATTTTTTCATTTTTTCGATTTCTAACTAAAAGATATTCTCCAATATTACTCGAAGTTTGGAAAGGAAAGGTAAAAATCACACTTTTTTGACATTTTTCCTGATATTTCTTCGAAAAGTAAGGCTCAATTTTCAAAAATGAAAACACCGTCCCGAGAACAAATTTTGTCTTGTTCCTAAAAAGTACATAATAAACATGACAATTCCAATTGCTTTTGTTTATGCTTTCTGGAAATTTTGGGGCAAAATCATGTTCTTGTTTAAGTATTTTTCTCAAATACGGAAAGTTTACATTAATCTGATGTCCCCATATCGGTTTTCACGTCCAATTTTCTTTCTTTCTAGATGTAACTTTTACAGAAATAATGCAAATATTTGCAAAGTTACAAAACCCAATATATACGGGAACTGCAAGGTTTACAACTTGCCCTTAAGCAATACCGCCCTTAGAGAATCTCATCTGGGCCATTTAGAATGCTGCGAGTTTGTGTTCCCAATCTCACAAGTATTTAAAAAAAAATGTGTCCGTGTTCGCCAGCATAATTTTACAAGAATAAGAACAACATTAAAAAGCATTTAAAGGAGGTAGATGGTTTTCTATTTTAAGTTAGCACTTATACAGAAACATGTATAAAATTAAGAAATCTCATAACTGATTTAAAGTAATGTTTGATACATGAGCAAAGATTGCATTAGAACCAATCACCTTGTTTACACTTGATCTCCCGTTGACCTTTGTACCTTGGTATGGTAATATTTGACTCACATAGTTCTACGCTTTAATGTTAACATTAGGTTTACATACACTTTCCTGTCCATTTCAAATAAAGAAATAAAAAAAACGCCCAATTGGACCAAAATGTGTTAAAACTGAATCCCCAAGTTAAAGCTTTATTAACATAGTTTACACCTTCCTGTCATTTATTTAAAATAAAGAACATCGAAAAAACGCCAATTGGACTCAAAATGGTGTTAAAATTGAATCCCCAGTTATAAGCTTTATTTAACATAGTTTACACCTTCCTGCATTTCAAATAAAGAAAATAGAAAAAACGCCCAATTGGCGCAAAATGTGTTTAAATACTGAATCCCCAAGTTATAAGCTTTAATTTCACATCGGTTTACACCTTCCTGTCATTTCAAATAAAGAA
>JAMKCH010056478.1:0-54360 GCA_023653785.1 Ophioderma brevispina
CCATAAATTGTCAGGCGCCAATTAAGAAAGGCGGAGTGTATGTTATGGCGCTATTTAATACTGAGTGAGTTGGTTCATTTAGTTATATTATTGCGTAATCCCAACCTCTTCTCAATAAAACGGACTGGTCGCCCTTTTGTTCGGGGTTAGTCATCGCCCAGTTCTGTACGTGAGAAGACGTCGGGTCGTGCTCTTTATTATCCTACGTTGGCTCGCGAGTTCCTTATTTAATATGAGTTGAGTTTAGTCATTTTATTAAACATTATAAGAATAAGTATATCTTTGCGTGACTTTTGACTTAATATCGAGTCCCCAAGTTTCCTTATAATATTGCTTAAAACTGTGTCAATTGACCAAATCGTGCCCTGTACAGTCTTCGGCAGGTGTATGGTCGGGGCACGTGGTAAATTTGAAATTATTTCTCGCGGCCTAAAAATCGTGTCGTTTTTTGTTTGTTTTTAATGGGGAAGGTCGGCATGGACACATGAGCGGTTTGGAAGCGGTGGTTGTGTGCAGTTGGAAAATAGTCGGCAAAGAACCTGCTCCAAGCGAGAGAGAAGATGCAAGCCAACTGGATCGGAGCTAAGTTGGCGACTACCGAAGATTAGTCGCGTCTCCACGTGATGCCAACTCGGCGACCAATCGGCGAGCAGTCTTAACAGCAAACATGTCACAAATTTGTGCCGTCGTGTTGAGGTCAGCGACTGATCGGGGACTAAACAGTGGCCTTCGCGAACATGCTTGATGTTGTTGATTTCATGATGCTGCCGCATACTGCTCGGCGATTCAGCACCTTGATGAAGGCAGGGAAATCTCAGACTAATTTGTTTTTAAGTTGTAAAACAGCAAATAATAGGATCTCCTCAAAACATAAATGCCGTACGACAAATATTACTGTCAAAGTCTTAAACTTTATAATGGAATGAGTCTACCGAACGCGGCGCATCTTCATTTCTGATCGTTTGAGTGATTGAAAAGATGTCCAAGGTTTCCAAATCATTCCACGAAAACTGTATCCCAATGCTCCTAGGTATTCGCCATTCAGGTTAGAATGAATACAATTGCGATACCACCAGGCACCATGGTGTTTTATAGCGCAATTTCCCTCGTATGAAAGGCAACGTTCAGTACTACAGATGTCATTGTCTCTATCCTTAGTTGTAAAGGCGTAGTTGTTAGTGTGTGTTAAACCATCTCCCGCTGTGCCACTATAAGAGCCTAGGGAGATTCGATAATATGTTGTCGCAGATCCTATTGAGAATGACTCATACTCAACATAGGCCGTGTTGCCTTCAAAATCCTCCAAGTCAATACGTAAAAGCCAAGTTGCGTTGTTAGTGAGTTGATGCATTTGCTGTAAACCAGTCCAATACTCTCCTTCAGGGCTACCAAAACCTTGCTCGTAGTCATTCCACTCACGATAGAAATCGACAGAGCCGTCAAAGCGTCTTTGAAATACTATCCAAGTTCCTTAAAAATGAAATAAAAATAGATCGTATCGTAAAACAGATATGAGCACAGTCGGGGTAGATTAAAATTTTAGGGGAGTTACCTTTGACATAGACCACAGGTTGTATACCTGGTGGTCACTGGTTGACTTTTGGATTTTACCGCCTGTAAAACCAACCCATGGCGATGCATTTGTGCAAGTGGAATTAATGCATTTTATGATTCTTATTGACGTTTAATAAAATGTCACAAAGATCAATCCTGTCAAATTTTCAATATTTGCCCTTTGACTTTTTAACCTTTCAAGACCTTCAATGAGCTCGAAAACATTTTCATGTTTAGACTGCTCACTTCAGTTGAATATCAACTCAATTTGAGCATTTTAAAATTTTGACCTTTTACACCTTAATGATCCTTTAACAACCTTCAATAATCTCGAAAATATTTTAACATGATTAGAATGTCATATGGATGACTTCAAACTCAAAACATTGTCAACATTTGACCTTTGACTCCTTAATGACCTCTACTGACTTCTGTGGGAATTTTAACATGGATCTGGACAAGAAGCATAAATGTACTCTCATGTATATCGTAGGTATGATTTTTAAAGCGGCACTGGGACATTTTCACAAAATATGATTTTTTTTCAATTTGTTCGCAAATGATAGTATACAGGTCACTGGAAGAATAGTGATGTATTTTACACATAAAAATACCGGGTTTCTCAGACAAGAATTACACCCTAACTATAGGCGACCATAACTTCAAAAGTAAGTATCACATTTGAGAAATTTAAAAAGAATCTCAAACCACAGTTACCTTTTAATATTTTAATGTAAACATCACTCGATTCGGTTGAGTAGTTTTGAAGAAATAGGCGATTATGTAACAAATGTTATGGGACACTTCCTTCCAAGTTTGCTCACAATAATTGATGTTAACTACCACTGATTACGTGTTTATCTGTTCAAGCTGTCTTCTTTTCATTCCCCAAAGAACCGGCCTTGTTAATATTTTGTGAGTCCAAAGCCATTTTGTTCATTTTATTATAGTATAAACAATACCGTGACAATTAGAACAAAAATCCAACAAGAAAAACAAAACATGGTAAATAACAAGAATGATCATCTTTATTAGAAAACAACACCAATAAAATCTGTAGAAAATGTGAAATATGTTAGTTGAACTAGGGGTGGCACTGAACAATAAGATTATTCACAATATTTTTTATTAAAATTAAACATCTTATTCCAATATGGTGGATTCTATGTTTAAAATAATAAAGGCATGATTGAGTGCAAAATCAAAATTCCCGCGTTTTAATCTATACTCGTGTTATATGAAATCCTGGCACGAGACAAGATGGTTGGTCAACATTTGTCGCCCGTACAAAGGGCATTTGTGGTTTTCAGACATGCCGAAACTGGTCATAACATTACTGTGGTCAGGCAGGAATTTAGATTAAGATTCCACAGAAAACCTCCTTGCAAGAAGACAATCTTGAACAATATTAAGAAGTACCGTGAAAACCTGTACAAGTCAAAATAAAATTTGAAGAGTCGCTGTGGAAGGCAGAGAACCGACCGAACTTTACAGAACATTGCAGTCATCAGACGAAGTCTTCGTCTAAATCCAAGACAAAGTTGCAGACGTAACAATGTGCCATACTTTGCATCTGTTGGCATGCTGGATATACAAATCTTGAATGCTTTTATCAAAACGGAAAATCTACACATCTGAATCAATTCTTAGCAAACAGAAAAAGGTGAACATTTGCCCGAACATTTGGCGGTTGAAACCGTTCTTAGATTTTATAATGCACAACTTAGTTGAATATCAAACTTTGCTTCGTTTCAGGTGGTGGCGGCCAAGCTTCATTCATAGCGCAAAACTGCCGAACGAGTCATTGGACGAGCCTGAACAGTGACCGGAATTTGAAGTCACTGTGCGCGTTTTATAAATAGATCAGTGAGTGGCGAGTGGGAATTCCCGTACGGAGCAGCGACCGATCTAAATTGCCTTGCTTTAGCCGGTGGTGCATAATTGTGCTGCAAAACTATCATCAAATCGTTTTTAAAGACTGGATATGAGAGGATTGCTACATGCAGGTCAACGAATCATTCCACGGTGGTGCATAGGCTACCTGGTACCGGGCCTGGTACATGGTCCGCAGCTATAAATAGCGGTGAGGTCAAACATTGAACATGAGGTCAAACTAGCCTCGTTCAAAATGGATCCCGTTTGTACCGTTATTCATACAAAATAAATACTTACACTGGAGTTGATTCTTCAACTCCAACGGATTTGGAGTGGAAAAATATTGATACTAAACATACTTTCGACTTTAGAATATTTGTCAAGTTTTCGTGATTACGTGCTAAACCTATGGGAACGGCAAAAACGACGCTATCTTGGCCGCCCCCCCCCCCCCCCCTGCTTCGTTTTCAATATTAATTTCAAAGCAAAAAAGAAAAAAATAAAAAACTTAATAAAATTAAATTAAATGAAAAAGGAAATTTGCTTGGATTGGCGACAGCCATGGTATTAACATTAATTTGTCAAAAAAAGACTGAAGATGTCACTGACATTTCTTCAATTTTTTTAAGTGAAAAAGAAAAGATGTCAATTTCTTTTGTAATGTATGTGCAATATTATGTTGAACCTGGTGCAAAATATCATTACCTTATTTTGTTTTAAAGAAATTAAATGAAAAAGAAAATGAAAGAAGTATTGATTATTTCTTGCCTGTTCTGTCTGAATCACTTTAAACTCATTACCAAATACTTGGAAGTGTCCATTGACATGTGTTACATAATCGCTTATTTCTTCAAAACTGCTGAACCGAATCGAGTGCTGTTACATTAAATATTGAAAATAATTGTGCTTTAAGATTCTTTTTAAATTTACCAAATGTGTTACTCACTTTTGAAGTTATGGTCACCAATAGTTAGGGTGTAATTCTTTCTGAGACCCTGTAGTATACCCCAAAACAGATATAAGAGGCTAAAGGCATTCAGGTAATTTCTACGCTAACTTTTGCCGTAACTTTAATAAACAAATGTCTCTAGTCTATTACATGAATATCATAGACTCTTACTCATTGATATTGAAACCACAAAGATCACAGACCAGTTAAACAGGCTGAATGTCGTGGGAATCAACTCCGGTGTGTGTTTGCATGTGTTAATCCCTATTTCCGTTGTCTATTGAATAAATGTCGCCGGGGTCATTTAATTATAATCCAAAAGGGCGCTGATTTTGTCTTAATCATTTCAGGTGAGGGCTAATGTATATAATAGCTTTACTATCATATAAAAATATCAATTTTGAAGAAATCTTGAGGGCGCACTATATTTCAAATGTGCCAGTCTCTCTTTAAAGCTATTTTAGACTCAGGCCGGAATTGACCCAAATTAAAATTAGAGATTAAAAACTTTCAGATATGTTTCAGATAAGAATACAAGGGCAGTCCTTACATTTTACCTCACATAATTTTAGTGATACCCGTTTACAAAATACACAATAAGATTGAAACACTTGGACTGACAATTTTAGTTTTATTGCGGTTTTGTGATTTCTTGGAAACGTTAACCAAAAATAAAATACACCAAATAAGTAGTCAAACTGAGACTGACTCTACATGGGGAGTCCTAATTACATAGCGTTGTTTCAGTGCTATTCTGCTACTCCTAGTTCTCACAAAGTAGGCGATCAAAATACACTCAAAACCTCCCCCATCGAAACCCAGAGATATGAGGACATTTCCAGACGCGCCCCAATTTCTTTCGAACTCGGGGTTCTTGCATATTTTGAATGCTTACAGATGTATTATAGTGTATTTTACCAAGACCGATCTTCCAACATGTGACCAAGCCGTTCCATTAGCATGGAGAGGAGGCTAACTTTACCAAGGAGGAAAATATCGAGTAGAATTATAGGGGACTGAAAAAAGGCCACCACAAAAAATAATTTGTAACCCTATCCCATTGTACGGACATGAACATCATGTCATCAGAATGCCCCTGATTACATTTACTCTACTGTATCGCTGAACTGTATTACATAGACCCAATGTTATTAACAAAATTCTACTCAAAAGGCATTATTGCAGACTAAAAAAGGAAATCTTATTATGTAGGAAGTTGAAAAAAGTAAACAAAAAATAAATGTGGCCTCTGCAATGATGGTAACTAGCCACACAGCATTGATTTTAAAAGGTTATAGCTTTGTGATTCCATTCACTTGCCGATTTCACAGGTCACGATTTTCAAAGCCTTTTCATTTCAACTAATACGCAAATGGTTTGATTCCCGGCTCTTTTTAAATTGACATTCAAAATAGCTGCTTCATTAATTCAAAAAGTATTCAGAATTGGTCGGTTGTAATAGGTTTGCACAGGGCAGCTTATGCTTAATTACAGGACAGTATACCTGTTCAGATTATAAATGACCGAAGGTTGGACAAAAGTGATATCTTTGGACAACTGGCAAATATATACCTGAAGACAGTACATCCTTACTTTTGATCATCATCCCTGCCCATCCCAGCACCAAAGATCGCTCTTCAGAAAACGTACTATAGTATCCTCAAAAAAATCTCCTATTGTCACTTTAAAACCAACCCATAAATTCTCACCTATTCCTTTCCTTAATGTTATTTTTCAATAAAGTTTAGGAAAGATAAATTATAACTATCGTTAAAATGTTTTACCCTCGACAGTTACAGTAAACGTCCCAGTCACACTATTCCCGGCAGCATCAGTCGATGTATAATTCACCGATGTCACACCAAATGAGAACCAATCCCCAGGACTGTGAGTTGACGTCAGAGTTTGAGAAGCAGAATTGTCAGTGGCTGTTGGTGGCACCCATGTCACGTTAGTACCTGCCGCATCTGATGCTATAGTTTTCGTGATGTTTTCAGGGATGCCAGCAATGACAGGATCCTCGGTATCTGGACATGGTAGAAATTTATTTTTATAATCATTCAGACACACTGTGTGCTTTAGAAAATCAATACAACTTTTACGTGTCATGGTTTGCCATTCATAAAATTACAACAACAGGAACGGGTGGATTTTTTTCCAGAAACCCCAAAATATATTCATCATGATTATATGTGAACTTTATTACATTGTATTGCAAAAATCAGGATTTTCACATTATTTAGGGAAACCTGTTATATGAGATCTCTCGCGCCGTCTTTAACTAGCCGGTGCCTTAGACTTGGCTGGTTCTTATATCTAGTCCTTCCCTTCTTCTTCTTCCTCCTACTCCTCTTTTTCTTCTTCTTGCAACACGAATTGGCTGAAAAATGCTACAATTGTTAAACGCTTTGGCCAATTTTAACCAAATTCAATCCAGAGGACCACTGATCCCAGCCTAATATGGGGTATACACAGATTTGAGTTCAAACTTCATTTGAAGAGAAATATTAATATTTTGGTGCAAAATCTAGAAAATCCTTCTCACACAATTCAAGAGCTATGAACACCAAAATGTGTTACATGTGTTTCGAGGTCACCTAGGCAGAGTAGGGAACATTTGTGCAAAATAGGGTTGGTTTTTTTTTTGCTCGTATGAAGACCCTGTATTATGCCAGTATGAATGCCCCTAACCTTGGGTCTGCAAGAGCTTGGACTTCTTTGGCTGCTAAAAATGCATTGCATTCTCTTCGAAGAAAAGGTTCTACTTACATCAGGATTTACAATCGATATAGTCGACATGCTCTTCACTTTATCAATTATGTTCATGTACTTTTTGTAAAGGGGTTTATATTTTAATCGCAGCGTTCTATTTCAATTCCTACCGGAATTTAAGTCATCTTTGAATTGTTTGAAATCGCATTAAAGAGACACTGGCACATTTGAAAAATAGTGCGCCCTCAAGATTTTTCAAAATCGATATTTTTGCATGGTTGTAAGGCTTTTATATACAAAAGCCCTCACCCGAAATGATTAAGACCAAATCAGCTTCCTTATGGGTAAACAGAACGGTTTTATAATTTAACGTCCCCGGCGACGTTAAATTCAGCAGACGACGAAAATGGCGTTTAACACAAGAACACGCACGCCGTAGGCATGTTTCCCACGCTATGCACACTGTTTGATCGTCTATAATCACCTTTGTGCTTTTAATATCAGTGAGTACGAGTTAAAAATATTCATGTAATATACACATTTGTTGATTAAAGTTACGGAAAACTTAAAAGTTGGCCTACAAATTACCTGGACGTCTTTATCCTCATATCAATGTCCCTATCTGTTTTGGGGTATGTTATTTTTATGTGTAAAATATATCTCTGTTCTTCAAATGGCCTAGACTATCATTTGAGAGTAAATTGAAGAAATTTCATATTTTGTGAAAATGTGCCAGTGCCGCTTTAAAGGAATGCCGAGTCTGGCGTGCTCAAACAACGCGCTGTTCACATGAAACGTGAAAATAAGATGGTTTACTCGACTGATGAATGTAAAAAATAGGCCAGTCTAATTAGGATAAATGATAAATGATGCCTTAACCCAAAACTAGTTGCAAAAGAATCCAGAATTGTAATGAGAAACCCCTTAAAAACAACATATCAAAAGTTTACCAAATTCAAGGAAGTGGAATATACAATTTTCAATTTTAAGGGGTAAGGTTTTATACATGGGTCAAAATATGGAAAGGGCCAAAACGCATCTAAAAGTATACCAATATGTTTGTCACCTTTCAAGGATTAAAAAGGTATAGTTTGTCCTATCTGCAGGTTGTAGTTCATTAGTTATGTGCAAAATAGGTTAAGGTCACAATGGGGGTAAAAATTTCAGATATTTCGTTCGTTTTAAAATTGGTGTCAAATTGTTCGTCTAATGGTACAGAAGCCGAAAATATACAGGTTGCAATATCTATGTTATTCGTTCCATAATTGGAGTGCAATTTATGGGCCTGGGGGCTAAGGGTCTATGGGAGGTCTATGGGAGCCATAAAACTCTGTATTCTTAAATAGACGGTTAAAAAAAGAAAATTTACAAATTAATATCTAATGTGACCAAAAACATTTACACCGCTGCGATCAAAATCGGACCATGGCTTTGTTACATTTACCCAGGATGACCTTGAACAGTATTTGGCCTGTGTAAAAAAACTATAAACTCGTAGATAGGGCAAAACATTACTTTTTAACTTAAGATTAGGCCCAATAAATTGGTCATTTCTTTTTTTAAAAATTCGAACAATTCGAATTTTTACCTTGAAAATGTTTCCCCTTATTGGTAATGTTCCACAGGTTGGTTTGGTAAAACTTTAATATAATATTTTGGACAACTTTACAAAGGGATAATAAACACAAAAAGTGTTTATTTTGAACTTGGTTGGGGTCAAATCATAAAATGACTGGACTTAATTGAAGCGACATGTTCTGACGATTTGTTGATAGCAGCGTAATGATATGGACAGACGCTTGAAATTCAGTAAAAAAGCGCAATATAAATCCGGGGTTCTTATTATTTTTATACATGTCTTGGGGACGGGTTAAAAGAGAGCTTATGTTGGCAGTTCTCTGTTTTATCCTTGTCAACGAAAATTCAATATTAAAGAATATTCAAGTTGATTCGTTGCTTATCAATAGATTATCATTGTTTATTAACTGTAAAAAAATTGAGGACAATGAAAAAAACAAAATATCCTGTAATAGTTGCTTCTGAATGGATTAAGCGATAACTGATTTTCCTATTTCATAACTCAATTATATTATGTTTGATGTCTTTTGCACATGAAATTTTAATTTAGTTGAAAACATTGATTTTATAGGAAAACACCAAATACACGTTTACATTTTTTATAACACCACCGCCATTGTTATTAGTGTTGTTTGCCCTTAGCGCATTATAGCTGTTTGCCTTGCTTGTACCACGGGCTATGTTTATATGTATGACAGCCTGTAAGCCTTTACCGGTCCTCCCGCTCTGCATTTCGTGTTTCGGGGTGTTTGATTGAGATTTGTCAAACTTTAGAGCCCTTTTAGCTTAATATTTGAGTGGTGACAGCTCGGATTCGACTCCCGTCATTTTTAGCCAACCCATATAGTTAACCTACCTAGCAAATTTGGTGGACATATCGGACTCTAAAAGTGTAAATGCCTTTCACAAGCAGGGAGCAAACCAGTAAGCCTTGGTCTACAGTTTACCTATGCACCACACGCTTTATCTGCTGTTCACAGGCGTGTCAACATGGCCACAACGAACCGTGCGCCAAATAGAATGGCCTCTAATCAGACTAAACTCATTTGAAAGTGGAAACACAACCTTGCAGTATACCCTATCTCTAAACCCTAACTTCTCACCATTCCTGGTTGAAAACAGTAAATGGGGCAGAAAGACCAAAGCCTCCCCTCTCCGTGGCTTCACCAAGGATGGAGAAGATGTACCACAAGCTAACCGGTTGACGGCGGTCCAGAAAAATGCCACACTAGAGCTTATGCTTGGAAAGATAGCAACTATTGTCCTGTTATCTCTCGCAATACAATTTTGAAAAACTGTACTTGCTTGAATGAGATTTGGCAAGCCATTCGTCTTCACTACGGCTTCCAAACCACAGGAGGACACTTTCTGGATTTTGACAACATTACTCCGAATCCTGATGAGCGCCCGGAAGACCTGTTTCAGAAACTCATAGCATTCGTGGAAGATAACCTTCTTCAAGAGGGTGGCGGCATCATCCACCATGACCAAGTCATCACGGAGGATGAACTCACTCCTTCACTGGAAAACTTTGTTATTCTGTCACGACTGCTACTTCTCCACCCTGAGCAGCCTCGCTTAGTGAAGCAAAGATACGACACTGAACTTCGCTCCCGTACACTGGCATCAATCAAACTTGAGATTTCACAAGCCTTGGACTCCCTTCTTGACGAGTTGAGCTCCTCGGAGATGGCAAGTCAATGCGTACTAACCAACATCGCTCTGGATCATCAGTACCTGTGTCCAAACAACGTACCCAAAAGGTCATGCCCAAAAGGTTCATCACTAAGACTAAATCATGCCCTCTGTGTGAGCAAGTCGGACGACCAGATCACTCCAACTTCCTAAGTGAATGTCCCTTCCTACCAGAAAAAGATCGCAAATTCATTGCTCGTGCTCGCCCAAACTGAATAATTTGATGATTCTGACAGTGAGTCTGATTAGTGAGTCTGATTTGGCTTGTGCCCTTGTTGACGAATCTCTGGACTCCAGTCCAATTGTTCACCACAACTTGATGCTCCGACTGCGCTGCGCGAACAAATTGATCAGTCCCCCTTTTTGGATGCATTTTATGCCCACCATGCCACACGCGTCACCATTGTTAGTGGTTCCACAGGAAACGTTATTCGTGAAAGCCTAGTAAATAGATTAGGCTGTACAGTCCATAAGAGCACCCAATCTGCCCATCAGGCCGATGGCTCCTCTCCACTGAAAGTAGTCGGTGAGACAACCTTCACTTTGACTAAGGACACTCACAGTGTCCACTTCAAGGGTTTAGTTGTCAAGGACCTTGACGTTGATATTTTAGCTGGCATCGCATTCATGAAGTCCAATGACATCACCATACGCCCTGCTAGGAACCAAATGATTTTGAAAGGTGACACAATCATTACATATGGTTTCTGAAAAGCGCCCCAGACCCAGCATACGGTGCGTCTTGCCCACATGGTCCTCCCCAAAGCGTCACCATATGGCCCGGCGCATACCTTGAGGTGAATCTCCCAAAGACATTGCAGAACCTGATGATAGATTTGCCATTGATCCACGCACTGATTCTTCTGTTTGTAAATCTATCCTAACCTAATTTGGCCAACACCCAATGTTGTCAGGAACGTTGCAGGCAAGGTTCGTATCTCAAACAATACCGGCGAACCACTGGTCCTTAATGAACAATTTGATCAAATACGTGCTGTGTATTCCCCCCCACTCCACCAGCCACTCCATCTGACATTTCAATTGCGGTCACATCTAGCACCCCTAGATGCAAGTCACACATTGCCCACTCAGCTACTGTCGCACTTGATCCTGACAACATTCTTGCGCCCACAGAACAAGCACGCTTTCAAAGCCTACTTGAGTAATTATGATGAGGATTTCGATCCCAATTTCCCAGGGTACAAAGGCGCCGTAGGTCCCTTCAAAGCCGTCGTAAATATGGGACCATTCCAACACCCACAACACAAGGATCGCCTACCATTTTACGCGCAGGATAAGCTCCAAGAGTTGCAGCATAAATTTGATGAGCTTGGAAATGCTAGTTTTGCCAAACCCGAAGATCTTGATATAACCGTAGAATATCTCAATCCCTCATTTCTTGTGAAAAAGCCAAACGGAGGCTTTCACCTGGTCACTGCATTTGCTGATGTAGGTAGATATAGTAAACCTCAACCATCTCTCATGCCAAATGTTGACTCCACGTCAGTGGCGGATTTAAGGAAAAGGACCCCGTCAGCAGCTTTAATAGGTAGGGGCCCCTTTAGTGTCGCGAGTGAAGCAATGTCCCACTTTAGTGCGACATAGGGGTGTTGAGGGGGGCATTGAGAACAATATTTTTTAGGTTTGGTGGGGGGGGCCCTGTCAGCAGTGCTGACACATGCTGACTCTTAAATCCGCCACGCTCCACGTGCGTTCTATCGCCCAGTGGAAGACTTACTTAATTGCCACAGACCGTATCGCGCCTTTACCAGATCCCCCTATCCCATCAGTCCATGAAGTATTGTGGCGTCGCCACTCATATCGAGTTTAAAAACTAGAATTAGGTTTCGAAGATAGGGCTAGGTGTCAATTTGAAAGGTAGGGTTCGTTTCCAAAGCTAGCGTGGGATTTTAAAGTTAGGGCGCCCTATATGGATCGGCTGCTTTAATGGTCTTGACCACTACAAGGGGAGAATTACAAGGTTCGGACATTTGGGTTTTGTGAAATGATATTTTTCAAATTTACTTTTTTTACATATGTCCGCTTAAACACTCGTTACCTGAGCCAGTTTTTGGAACAAAAATCCGAAGGGGGGGTGGTTACACCCCCCCCTCCCCGTGATTTTCGTGTTACTGAACAGCAGTCTGTAAATGTGGTACAAAGGACAGCTTCGAGTTTCTGCTTCCATGGTACCAAAATAGTACTAACATCCCCATTAGGAAGTCACCATGACGTCATGATGTTGAGGGGCAAGTACGAAAATACTGAATATAGTGGAAAGAAAATTGATATTTCGCAATTTTAGAGACTCAAACACCTTCTGATAGCTTAAAATGCGTCATTAGATTAAAACTAGTCATTTACCATCAGGGGTAGAGTCAAAAACCGCTGAAAATTGAGGTCCTAACCTTTTTGGCCGGAAAAAAAAATTGAATTGTTCACGGTGTGTTTATATGGAAAATGGCAGTTTCAGTTTTTGTGACATGCGAGCTTTATGACGTCAATGTGACGCAATGCTAGGCATGTTGGTATTCATTTGGTATCAAGTGGAAAGAGGAGGATATAGCTATCTATTGGTACCAAAAATCAAGTGTCTGTGAGTCCGCGTTGTGTTAGTCAGTTGGTACTGCGCTCCGGGGGGGGTGTTTTACCACCCCCCCCCCCATTCCGTCACTTTGGGATCACCCGTATCTTAACTATACACCGGTGGATGTTGTTTTGGATTAAAAGGATGGCGGAAACATGTCAATTGACAATTACATTAAATAAATTTGGCACCAAAAAAGGGGGTTGGTTTTAGCAAGCCGGGGGAGGAAAAACCTGAATGGTGGTAAACCACCCCCCCCCCCCCTGGTAGAAGGGTTAATCTAGTTTTAACCGTTGCCGCTCATGACATTTATTAATAGAACCGGATTGACATTACCTTGTAAGTAGCACGGGAAACGTCGCAGTACAGTGTTACCTGATAGTGTCAGTTGATTGTAGAAAGTTACCGATCAGTTACATCAATCAAGAATGTTCTACGGATTGGTTGACGTCAGAGTTTGCAATCCGGTATTATCCTGAGCTGTTGTTGGTGGTACCCGTCACAATAGATGATGCTAAACCAGGGTCAGTGCTTTGAATAATGTCATTGGGTACGATTACCGATCACGGATTCTTGACAAAGAACAAAACAAAGTAGGACCATTGAAAAACGATGGAAATTATAGACTTTTTCAATGACCAGGACATAATAATAATAAGAAATGTAAAACGTCAATATTTGTTTGATTGTGTAATATGTTTATAATTTTCTCGCCGTTATGCTATACCATAGTTACATTATGTGTTCCTGGAGTCAGGACGAGGTTTAGGAAAATGGGCATATGCAGATGCATGTGATGCAGTAAGAGCGCCCCCGGGGAGCGCCCATGCCCAGCTACTGTTCAGAAATGTGGTATCGATTCAGTGAATTTATAACGCGTCTGAATACAGATAAGCAACAACAGTAATAAGATGAGGGAGCCTATAGTCTTTACCGCTTTAGTATCAAACATCACGCCCACTACGGACAATTAAAGGAGGAAACCATAAGTAATGTGTTACCAGTCTGATGGAGCTAGTAGCCAGGGTGAAAAACCATTTTTTTTTTACCCATTTTTTAAAAAGTGAGATTATTAATGAATTATTCTTGGAATGGAAAAAAAAAAAGTAATCCATATTTACATATATGCAACCTTTGTTGAGACAAAGGTAGAAACTTTCGGAGAGCAGATGACGTCTCTTTTCATCAATTAAGTGTTCATATTAGAGTAAACGAAGGAAAGAAGGACAAGCCTTAAAATTAAATGGAGGATTTTATATTTTTCAGAAATAGAGAAATAGGAGGCCTTACCACAGCATCAGCACGTTTAACAGGTTATCCATGCCTCTCGATTCAATTTACAGGGGTCATCCACAACAAAACCTCCAAGTCCCAACGTATGATGTAATGGTGTACAGCTATGAAAGTAAGGACGTTTCGATTGGAGTAACTAACTATCTGACAATAACAGATATCGTTCATGCGAAGAGACCATGTAACACCGGTTGCCAGCGACGGATTTGGTTCTCTTCTTCAATATACATATGATGACTTCTGGCCGCGTCAAAAAAACACTGCAAATTTTAAAAAGTAAATTTGATAGATAGCGATGCATTGTTATACTCTATAGTCTAAAGCCACTCTGTACGGGCCCGAAAAAATGCTGCTCATTATTTCAAACGGTCGCAATGTTTATGAAAAAGTGCCCATGTAATTTCATTATTGAAAGGAACTTGTCAGGATTAAGCAAAACGAGGTTTTTACATTCCTGAAGTGTGCTTAAGACCATTTAATCGTCCAAAATGGCCGTCGGAAGGGGGCACATTTGTTAAATAAACTTAAATTGGCAAATGTTGGGATTAGAATTTAAGTAAAAACAAAACAAAAAACAGACCAAAAACAGAATTTGTTGACATTTGTATTTGAGCACATGCTCTAAAGCCCACTATCAGTGATTCTACTTCAAAAGTGTCAAAATATTTGAAAATTTGCAGAGGAAAGGCTTGAAAGTGAGGATAAGTTTATAAAATTCCCATAAGTATATTTTGCAACTGAAAAATGTACAGGAAAAATGAGAAAAGAAAAGAGCAATGTTCAAAGATAGGAATTCCCATTCGTTAAGTGTCCTAGGACAGGACAGTAATGACTAAAAATCCAATTCTGTCCTTATTAGATTGCTTTCAGAATTGGCACGTGCAGGGTTAGTTAAGATATAGCTATACTAGTCTGTTACAGATATGCAAAAAAAACATCAGAATTGATTATTTTCAATTTCTGATGTAGCAAATCCTGATAGGTGCCTTTAACTCATGATGGCGGCGGTTATAGCCACTCCAGGGAACCTAAATCAAGAAGAAACAGACCCTTCCCCATTCTTTTTTCGACATTAAAAAAAAAATACAGGAAAGACTATGATAACATTTTCCCCTCAATTAACTTCGTACTTCTGAAGGACAATTACAGACAATTGCAGACCACATGAGTTGACGCGAGAAGGAAGATGATCTCTGCAGTAGGGAGAGATGAGGGAAAAAGACCACCGATTGAATTTTCCTTTCTACCTTGTGGACAAATTCTCACTTCTACACAAAATATTTTATTTTTCCCCCCCCCCCCCCCCACCCCACCCACTGGGGAAAACACCTTTATGACGTCACTGGATAGCCCGTAAATAAGTCCATACCCATTATATAATGATTTTATTGTATCAGATTGATAGGAGTTGTTGTCTTCCTGTGATCTCTTTTAGAGTTCTTTTTAACTGACTCTGAGTCAGTTTTTTATCTGGTCAGTATTGCTTTCTAAGGTTAGTCACATCCGTTTGGGAACAGAATCAATGGTTTGGACACTTTACACCTAAACCTTTTGCGTAGAGTGTTTAAAGCGAATGCCAGGACTAAAACAAATTTTCGCTTTAACATATTCATAAATCATTTTTGTTTCAAATTAATGTTTTTTCAGTCAGAAAAATGACACTATCTTATTGAAACAAAGTAAACGTTTATAATATCTTCCATATGATTGCAGCCATATTGATCGGCCCACGGGTAAAAAAGAAATCATGATGGTATATAGTAAGTACATAGTGTGTCTTGAATAAGTAGCCATGATGACATACCAAACCTTTCAAAAACTCAGCTATGTTCTGTTCAAGAATCCCCCCCCAGATTTTATCGATCGTTACTGCTTTGCTACTGGACACACTATTCATCCGATTTTCCTGACCAGGAGTACCATAGACATTCCTTAGACACCTTTTTATCTATTGATCTCAAGTCCTACAACGTCACCAATCCCGAGCAACGTCACCAATGCCGACATGGCAACCTCCATGGGCAACATTTAATTATAATTCTGTTAATAAGGCAATCTATATTGCAGTAGATATTATTTGTTTTTTCAGACAGCAAACATCTTTTAAAACTACTTAATAAAATTAGCCTGTTAATGTACACTTTAAACATCAGACGGACAAGACACTGAACAGTATCTATATCTATTCGGAAACGATTAAAAGGGATGTCTTAGTTACTTGGTTCACTGCTGTCGGACAACAGACCAGACAATATCCCATCTACTTTTCTAGTCTTCTTCTGAAGGACACCAAGATATTGGTAGGAGGAAAACTCAGTTACCTGATAATAAGTCTATTTCAGGACGACCGACGAGATAAAATGATGACAATGAGACCATGATGGCAGCTGTAGTCTTATTAGAGTTTCTTCTGAAAGTTTTAGCAGATGGACCAAGGCCTGAGCATGAGAGATCTTTGTTTTTAATGTGCTGCTTGTTTTTTAAACTTTCGTTCAGGATTCGACTTGATATTGTATTTTAATTGTGTGTTTTTTTTAACTTAAGAGCAAGTTTACTTTTGACAAAAACAGCTAAATGTTAGATTCTAGCATTTGATTGTGGATATTATATCACGTGGCATAAAAACTTTTAGGCACAGTTCCCCAAAAATTGCACAGGAAGGAAACAAGTTCCCGTAAGAAGTACTATTTACCCCATCACGGGAATGGTTTTTATGGGAACTGTTTCTTGCATTTTTTGTATGTTCCATCGCCCCCCCCCCTATCATGCGTCACAAGCGAGGATCTTATGACCCGATCGGGGACAAGCCCTTTGGACACTGCAAGCGCTAATTGATCCGATCGCCTGGCTCGATATTTACTTTGTTTTCATTTCACCGCTGAGCAGATTTCAATGCGTTCCTTGGGCAAGTTACATAGACGTTCGAGCTTCAACCTTCACAGGTTTTGTTCACTAGCCAGTTTACCAATTCAGATTATCTACGTTGACATTGTTGTAAAAATTACAAGCCACATGAGGACTCCTGTGAAAACTTCTTCAAAGGTACTTTCTGAAACAAATTCCACTGTTTAAGAAAAATAAATCAACATGTATAAAAATTTCTAGCACGATTACGATTGAGCCATTATAGTCGCGGAGTACTGCATATCGTCCAGAATTGAGGACCTAAGAGCTGGCGAACGGCTTAGAATATTGTCCCGAAAACGCTCGCTTGTTGCCTTCAATAAACAACAAGTCGTGTTCTTCCCCGTTATCAGGGCTGCCTCCACAAAAGCGTGGATCTCCAATGAAACAGACAGGGAAACTTCACCACGTCTTCTCCAAACTTTAAACTCTACAATCCACTTCCGAGACAAATCTGCATTATATGAGGAAAAACATGAATTTCTGTCACCATGTTATATTCCACTACCGGTGTTGCCGCTATAGTTAGGGAGCCAACGGATCTGAAACTGAAATAGTTGCCCGGGCTGCTCTAAACTTTTGGTGACTAGATTCAAGTAGGGGAACATCCTGGGCATCAGAAAACCGATGTTGGATTATTTTTAACGATTGCGAAAAAATAGAAATCCAAGATGGCATCCAAAATGGCCGCCGAGTTGACTAACGAACCAATTTTAGCCGTAACTTTTAATTGCGATCTTCAACTGGAACGCAATTTGTGTCATCTGAAAGAGAATTAAATTATCTACACGCTGATATCAATATTTGTGAGTTTAAGAATTATTTAAGGTGCAAATTTGAGGAAAAAATACATTTTTTGGCATTTTTAACCAAAAATGAAATATTCGTATCTAATGTTCCATTGATCTTTCCAGAACCAAATCATCAATTAAGCCAATTTTTTCTACAAATTTGACCCAATAACACACGTTAGTCATATCAAAATTACAGTTATGTACCTTATTCAGAACGAAGTTATTCTGTAACGAAGGTCATCAATCAGTTACACAGAGAAGTTGCTTTACTGCGCACTTTTTTTTATCATGCAGAAAACTCATGACCAAAATCCCTCACTTGAAAGTACACATTATTCATGCATTATACACTATTAAACATGTTCTTAAAAAACTTTGTTTTGACTGTCAGCCGGGACTCGAAACGTGCAAATAACTGTAAAAAGGGACTCGAAACGGGCAAAAAACTGTAAAAAAGTCGTTCTAACTGAGTACTAGCTGCCAGTCAAAACGATGTTATTTTTACTGAACATTTTTAACAGTGTACGTAGGTGTCATTTTAAAATACAATGCAATGCTTATTTATATCTGATACATTAAATTAAACATTTTAAAAGCAAAATCTTAAGCATGTATTACAGTGTGATATCAAGTTCTTTAACTTTAATGCAAATGATATACCTGAGGTATTTTGTAGCATACCAGTTGGAAGGATTATGGTTGCAGCCCCTATTATTTTACCATTTTACTAATGAAGCCATCTGTTGGTAAATACATTGTATTTCCATTGATACCTAAAATGCCTAATAAGTACAAGAATATTGCTCTACATGACATCGCAACTATAGAAACCTTCAAATGCCGGATGATTAACACGTTCGCTAAAAATTAGCAAATTTTCTGATTTCAAGCCATACAACGAAGGTTTGACAGCCTATTCTACCCCAATGGAAGGTGTTGTGTTAATATATTTTGCTGCAGAGATCATGGTCCTACAATTTTATTTTATCATTATCTAATGTATTAACTGAACGAAGATGCTAATAAAACTTTGAATTGAAATTAGAAAAAGTGTTTTGTCTTATCGGTTGCAACAACCCTTTCGAGAGGCTATGGTAACGTTTGCACGCTCATATTTACTTTCATTTATACATTGGCTCTGTGTAAGTCTTCCTGTTGTTGGATAAATAATAAACTAAGAGCCAATCTTGTGGATTTACAAGTTTTGTTTGACCCAATGCTTTAAGACTGTGATAGACAAGCCTGGAATTAGCCATGTTTTACTTGTTTATTCCTAAACCAAGACATCGAATTAATAATTCGGGGGGGGGGGGTAACTGGGTATTCTGGTCGGGTAATAACCACCCGCGTTACAAAAAACGTGAGACCTGGGCATGTCTCGAGACTTAGGGTATCAAATTCAAGCTATGTCTCCAGGGGCGGATCCAGGATTTGAAAAACGTCAAAATTACCGGGGGGCTGAAGGCTGTAACTGGTCCAAAATAGCTCAAAATGGGCTGATTTTGCAAGAATTTGCAGAATTACCGGGAGGCGCGCGCCCCCTCCGCCCCCTCCCTGGATCCGCGCCTGGTCTCTGTCAGTCTCACATAGGGTATCAAGTTTTACTTTTCAGTTTCAGGTAGAGTATAAAATCGGCAGGAATTTGATTTTGATCTGAATTGATTTGAATCTGAATGATGGTTTTTATATTGATTTCATGCTCAAAACGGAATAAAAGTCCATAAAATAGCTCAAATGGAATATTGCCTGGCCCTGGGTCTCGGATAGTGTGTCCATTTGAACAGATCTGGTCTCGGATAGGGTACCATTTCATCCGTTTCTGGTCTCGCGTATAGGGTCACCGCCGAAACCCTTGTAACTCGGATGGTTACCCAGACTCCTGTACAGGTTATATACCCCCAGGTTAATAATTATTGTCATTCTTTCCACAGGTGTCAAAACTTAAACCAAAAATTTTTGAAACACACATACATACAAGTCTAAAACGCGTATACCGAGAATTATGCTTGTAAACTGACTGCCTTAGAATAGTTAAAGAACAAAAATTAGTCCACACACTTCATGAGGCCCAGGCTTTTGGAAATTAAATACAAATCTCTTAAAGGATTATGCTAATCAGATTAAGAATATTATTGGTAAAACAGTTCAGGAGTGCCATGGAAATGATCAAATATTACCTGGAAAATGATTAAATTAAGGAAGAAAAAGATTACTGAAAAATCAGGATTAACTAACTGGTAAAGGAAATAAATTCCCTTGATATGCAGTGCAAACGTTATCCAACTAATGTTAAACTTCATAATCAGCTGCAAGAGAAAGTTCTTGAAGTATTTATGATAAAAAAGCACATGCTTTTTTTTATACGTGCCAAAGCTCAGTGGGTTGAAGACGGGAAAACGAGTAGTAGGTATTTTCTTCATTTAAAAAAAACACTCAAAGTTTGTATCCATTGAACAATATTAATGATAATAGGTGACATTGACTAGGTCTTTTTTGCAACAACCCCTTCCGGAGCTAGATAGCGATAGTTGTTTAAAATGTGAAAGTCGATTAACGAATGGGGAATGTTGGAAAGCTGTCGGGTCAATGTCCAATGATAGATCTCTGAGAACTGATCAGGATTTTATCAATCTTTTTGAACTGAAATTAGTGGTCCGCTCGTGAACTCTTAACTATTTTTTGATAACGGTATCCTGTCAGTTTCCCAAAGGAGAGGTATAATTACACTATATAAGAAATTCAAATGTTGTTCATTGTGAAAATAGACAGATGAATTGGTCAAACGATTCCATTTTTTTTTATTTAGGTATGCATATCTTCCATGATATGAAACATAATATGGTTGATGTTAACTTCAATAAGCGAATTGCTGATATAAAGAAAACCCTGCAAATGTGGAAGATGAGAAATCTTACCCTGTTGGGTAAGATTACTTTGATCAAAACTTTTGCTGTGTCTAAACTTGTATATCCTTTTTCAGTATTTCCAAACCCTCAAGAGCAATTTTTAAGGAGCTTGATAGTATTTTGTTTAATTTTTTGTGGAATGGTGTTTCAGATAAGATTAAGAGAATGACTGTGACCCTAACATGTTCAAAGGGAGGTTTAAGTATGCCGGATTACAGATCATTTTTTAATGTTTTTAAAATTGCCTGGATCAAACGGTTTTATGATAAATCCAACGATGTTTAATATTGGAAATTGCTGTTCAAAATTTCAATTCAGGCTTTTGGCGATGATTTATTTTTACTCCCCAATATAGCAAAAAATTGGTCGACACCAGAACAATCAAAGGTGTCGGCATGAACATGTAATTTAATGCTATCTTTCCAGGAATGGCAGATGAGTTTGTAATACTGGAACCAGTTTATATTGCTAGAGAATATCCCCTGCAGCTTTTTAACATTCAAAAATTCAAAATTATCCGACATGATGTATTTTATATACACAATACCAGATCTAAACCAGTCTTTCCAGAAGAATGCCTTATTATCAATTTTAATAAAAGAATTACACCAATCTCATGAGAATACTGGTAGCCCAGTATTTCACAATATCTTTTACAAAGGGTTTCTTAATATGTTATATAAAGAAACTCAGGTTCTGAAAATTTACTTAATAGCAGAACTAATTGCTTAAACAAGTTTCTTGCATATTACCGCCATCCTCAAACTCCTTTTACGTACCTGTAGATCCGCAATAGACTCACAAACTACGAAATTTCATTTCAAATTTTCTCCACAGCCTTATTGTTACCAAAGTTATTTTTGTTTAAAATTGCGCTGTAGACTTTGTCGTGATGATATCGAGACTCTTGAGCACCTATTTTTCATTGCGGATCGTCCAATTCCTTTTGGATACAGGTGTTGTCGTGGATAAGAGAAAAAACTCCATGTGACAATAGTTACAGTATGGAAAATATATTTTTTTTATTGTTTTAAATTGTAATCCTCCACTGTGACAAAGTAAGGGTCATATGCTAGCCAAGCAATTCTGATTATAAGTGTGAATTGAAATATACACTACTAGATTTAATACTTTTCTCCAGAATATTGATAGGTAATAAACTGGAAGAAATAAATTGCTTAAAAAAAAAAACTACCAGTCGTTTATCATAAATGGTAGTCTTTTAACTAGGGTCAGGAAGTTTACGCATTTGATGCAATTAATTGTACGGCTCGGCGCACCTTAGGATGTCGTAATATATGAAGGGATAATTTCGGCCCATTTTGGGGATTTTTTGTTTATTAATGGAAAAGTGATCTATGCATTTTTGTATACACGGACGCATCAAAGTGCTGTGAAAAGATGTTTATATGCCACGGTGCCCAGACCGTGCACAAGTTGGAGATGGGGCTTCTAGGTGCGCGTGCCCACCAAAAAGGGCTGGAATTGGTCTTTTTTAGTGACCAGTTTGTATGCACAGCTATATATTTCTTAAAACAGTTTAAAGGTTGCATGTTCATGGGATCGGAATACATGTTGGATGATCCCCCAACTCCCACCCCAATTATCCAAGCATGCAGGCAACAAAAATATCAACATGTCTGGTTTGCTTGGACATTTTAGATTTTCATAAGGGGTTTTCTGCGCGCTTGGGTTGTTTGGGAGCTTGATTGATTGATTGGATTGGTTGACTGGTTGATTGATTGATTCCTTGATTGTTTGATTGATTGATTGTTTGTTGATTGATCATTATTCATTCATTCACCACGGCACAATGTCCTGTAAATCATTTTCAAATCGCTAGCTTTGTTCAAGGAGTTACTCTGTATGGTTTGATCGAGTGCAATTAAAAAGCTTAAATCTCAAATAACTGCTTTATGACTTTGTTACGTAATAACTTCTTTTGGTATATCGAATGCTCCTCATACTTTATGCATCTGCGTATGCTATCAAGTCAAATTTGTGAAAATATCAAATGCATTGGTATAATGCGCTTTAAACATATTTGACCAAGAAAATATGAATATAAAAAAGTCCTTTTTTTCAAAAAAATGCTAAAAAAACACGTTTTTAACCTAATTTGTACCCTTAGGGCCTCCTTAAGCTATACCTAAATTGGTATCATCTTGTAGAAAATTTAATTGGCTTTGCAATGACGTAAACGGCACTATTTTTGGAGGTTGTAAACAAAAGTTATACATAAAAAACAGGTTTTTATGTAAAATAGCGGCCATTTTGGACGCCATCTTGGATGAGTATTATTTTTTCGCAATCGAGCGCTTCCAGTTAATCCAACATTCAATTTTCGTACCCCCAACATATACACTATGCATTTATATGGGGTCAAAAATTTTAGAGCAGAGGCTGTAAGGTCAAAACCTTTTTTAAGCGAGAAACGGATTGATGGGCTAATGGACTAATACCACATAGCGGGCCTTGATGGTAAGGCCTGTCATTGCTGGCATCTTAGCAAGTTACCATGCTCTCAGATTTGACTTGCGGTCAATTACTGCCCCACAACCAGTGCCTGTGAAATTTCTGGGACAGACAATCCCATTCACGAAGAGCAGAGAGTAAATAAACCTGTCTTTCTGGGGTGTTGCCGGCCTGGGGACAACCGCTTCTGGGGCTACCTTCCATTACCATTGCCTCGTCGACCCAGGCGACCAATTGGGGGCTGTTATGGGGAATGTTACAATCTAAATGCTAAAAGGAGCTGCACTACGGTTGCGCCCTAGTTGAAGCGAAATAATTTTGATGATTTCCTAGTGACAGCGTAATAATTAATTATCGGACCTGGAGCCTGCCAGCTCAGGCCGTGAGGAAAAAACATCTTCCCCGCATCTGTGACTCTCGGAACTTTGGTCACAACGCCCCGTGTCCCCTTCTAAGACACGTGTCGCGTCAATTAGTAGTACCAGTTTGCACGGAATTTTGTTTTCCATTTTGATACAGCACTAAGGCTTACCCCAACATTGACTACAACTTGATTCTGCGATATTCCAGCTTCAATTTGCCCCATGGTACGAGCCTTCAGTACATCTGATACTCGTGGCATGAGATACTGAATGACCACTCTTTGACATTTTCCTATTCAAAGCAAACCTAATCCTCTTAAGCTGTGTAACCCTGTGTAACTCTTAAACTGAGGTACTGAAATTTGGCACTTTCTTTTTCAGACCTACCAGTATTCAAAATGAGTGTCACTCAACCATGAAGAAATCAATTCTTGTGATTTTGGTGTCATTGTACAGAGGAGTACCTGAGCTTTGCACTGATATGCAAAAGAGTGTAATAAATTTTCAATTAAATGAGAAATACATGTCTGAAAAAAAATTTCCAAATTTTTTTGAGGAGTTTATATACAACATAAGATTGGCATAAAAACATCAAACTTTGTGTGGATGGTATTTACATGGCCATGATTTGTGACATTCTGTATTAACACAAATGAGAAAGGTTTTTCTCATCCGGAAGAACCATTAGAACTTAGGTATTTTTATTTTTTTTTCAAAAGAATGTACTGTCACTGCTTTAATTATAAAATGCTTCTTTTGGGAATGAAAGAATTCCGCTCTCTGTAAGATACCATCTTTGTGTTTTATTTGTTTCAAATTGTTTGTTTTTAGTTAACATTTTCACCTTAGCATGTTCATGTTTTACATATTAAAGTTTGTTCACGTTTGGTGCAATATATTTTCACAATACATAGGTCATTTTAGCTCATATTGCAACAAATGAAAAAGAATATTTGCAGTGATGGCCAACAAGACTTTTAAGTGGCCTGGAACATAATCACTATTGTCGCTTTAAAATCAGTAGGCCTAAGCTCAACAGACGAGATTTCACACCGTATTGATTAGGCATTCACAAATATCAATGGCCGCTCCTTTTTATATTTTAAATTCTGCGATCTCTCTCAGGATAGAGTGATGAACAACTTACTACATTCTAGCATTTCATCAAAGCGTTGCGCTTTATTTTTATAGTTTGCTACAGTCCCTGTATACGATGTGAGCTGATGTGCTGTAGCGCTCTCTTATTTGGGATCTCTTAGAGCACGTGTGGCGCAAACGGATAACGTGCATGACTCATGATCATAAACCCACTGAAAATCGTAAGGTCGAGCTCCGCTGCAATCAACGTGTTTGTGGCCCTGGGCAAGATACCTAATCTCAATTACCTCGTAGACCCAAGCGAAATCAGGAGAGCTGTTATCTGGAATATTACAATCTAAGTGCGGATAGAGATGTGCGTTTGGCCAGTTGCCGGCCTGGATGAAGCGAAATGATTGTGACGATTCAATCAATCAATCAAGCAATGAAATTTACATAGCGCCAAATAAAACAAATTGTACTAAGGCGCTGAAACACAAATAGTTTATATTAAAAATGAAAACGTCACTCCTGATAAGCAATCTGGAAGAGATAGAATTGAGAAGTTTCTTGAATGGATGCAGCATTTTTGATGTCATCTGGAAGAATGTTCCACATTTTAGGACCGACGCAAAAAGACCGGTCAGCGAATGATATTCTGTGGATTCTAAGTTCAACAAGCCGTGGCGATCAGGTGGAGAAACGCAGACATCGGCGAACTGGTTGCAGCTGAGGCGTGCCAGATATGTAGCTTGGTGTTTGATTGTGAAGTGCTTTGTAAACCAGAAATTGGAATTGTATGCGATATCTTTCGATTCCTGATGGCAGCATAATAATAATAGGCAACAGCGCTTTCAAGCCTTTTTACCTAATAAATAATAATTATTTTTCCGCATATTATACTTTGTGTGTTTTGTTTTTCTTTATTTTCCTGAATAAATCTTCCTGGAAACTGATTGGGCAATGAAAACGACATCAATAGATTTACACAATAAGGGCGCCGTGCGTATGCATTGCGATGCTACCGTCTGACGGCATTGTTTTATGTTACTGTCGGGCTTTTGTATTGCGATTAAAGAAAGGGTTTGATTGATTGCACAAGCAATTGGTAGGTACATTCCTCCATACAATGACCACATAATACTTTGATTGACACATTATGCTTGCACAGAAGTATGCCTATTTATACAAGGCAGGCATTGGATTTAGGCCCTTTTGGAAATCAGCTCTTCATAAACGGATTAGCAGCGATTTGCTAATCCGAAACATCGAAAAATCATCAAAATTATTTCTTTTATATTTTTATTACTGGCATGGATATGCGAACATAACCTGCAAGTGGTTTGCTTTAAAACCGTGTATTAAAGTCAAGGCAGTACTTTTTATCTGATTCTGTAATTTCTATACGTGCGTATTAAAAGCTATTAAAATTCCGACTTGAGATCAAAAACCCTTTCCCGGTGAATATCACAGATTGTCAGCGTGATTATTGTGCACCATGATCAATACAGTTTGACCTCAACACAAACATTATTGATCTATGTTAATTTTGTACTGGTGTTAAGTGTAAACCACAATAAGATGTTCAGTGCAGATTTTGAGATGCCGTCGCTGTATGTCTATTTTCGGGAGACGGTATGACACATTTCCTCAAATACTTCATTTTTTCACTATTTGGTGGTTTGTTTCAACATTAAAGCAGTTATATGGAATTGTACACACTTATCCCTGATTTATAAGTTTAAAAAATGCATTTCCACATTTTTTTCGCTTCTCTTGCATTATCGCGGCTAACCCTTTAACTTTAGCCCAACTATGACACAGACCACTGGGTCTGGGAACCTCATTCCTTAGAATGCTCTTATATGACCTAAGCAATAAGTATACAAATATTGCGCTATAATCCAGCGTATCACGATTTTGTTAAGGCACCGAAGAGTATTGTGTTTAACTTACCTGCCCAAATAAACCAAGTAATTGCTCTTCCACTATGCATTGTACCTATTTGGGAATGCAAGCGATAAAAATATGTTCCTTTACATGAATCTCACATGAGTTGAAGTTTGGTAAATGTTGGTATAATCTCGGTATGGTGTGTAAAATTGTCCACATCCGAGTGAATAAATTTATGTTAAATTTGAAGCCGATTTTTATCTATGCGGTGATATTTTAGCATGACAAAATAAAAACCTCAACATTCAACGAGATAACGAGAAATGTAATTTTAAATATTTTCTCATGGTTAATGTTTCAGGAATGACACTCTAGCTTGCTCATAAATTATTTGTCTTAAACGAATAGACAGATGCACTTTTTGTGATAATCAGTAGACATTTTGATCGATTAAGCGTGAAATCCAAAAATAAATTTGGTCTGTAATGATAGCAGATTCACATTATAAAAAGTATATTACCTTATTAATTTTACAAAACCTTAATGCTTTATAATGACGAATCCAAAAGTGATTATACCTTATTTATTCGGTGTTTGTTTTTGTATGTTTGTTCGTTTGTTGATGTTGTTGTTGTTGTTTTAATTTTTGGAGGGTTATTATTTGAGTTACTCCGTTTTCTAGTTCCACATTGCGTCGAAAATACTGTTGATGCATTTTCTGTCATGGATAAGGTCAGGTAAAAGATACAAGTTGTTATATTGTATCTTTGTATTCGATCTCCGCAGTCAGTATACGTACTGCATAGGTAGAACATACATAAAGTTCATTCAAAAAAGTTGCAATCTGCAAATAATATTTTGTTCTTATTTCTAAGACTATCGGGGAGACAAAGGTGCAACGAAGGAGTTTGGGAATCCATATATTGTGTCTTATGTAGGTATTTTAATATAAATAAGATCCCCATTATCTTACCTTGTATTTGGATACAGGTGAAAGTGAAAACAAAAAGGCGATTTTAATTTGCCTAATTTCAATATAAAACAGGCTGAATTTAGTATTTGCTAATATAGTAAATAAAAAGTTTTACAATTTTATTTCTAAAAAATAATTCTCAGCTTAATCCTTTCACATGGGGATATTTTTTCATTTAGGGACACCTGTTGTGTGAAATCTCTCGTCGCACCTTTTAGTGACTTAGCAGTGGAATCATATATCTCAATTGTACATATTTAGGTTATATATCTTTTATTTAGTATCACTGTTAGAAAATTTTCCGTAAATTTACGGAAATTTCTGGCAGCAGAATTTGCAGAATATTTTTGGGGTAAATTTACAGAATTTCCGTCAATTAACGGAACTTTGGCAGTAAGTTTACAGAAATTTGTCTCATATTATGGGGAAAAAATGTGTATTTTAACAGAATTTTCGGTAATTTAAAATTACGGAAAGAAAAAAAACTCTGGAAATTTTACTGCCAGAAATTTTTTGAAATATTTCCGTAAATTAACATTTTTTATGTTTTTTATTTTTATTGTTTTCAAAAAACAGATTTTCCGTAAATTTACGAAAAATCTGTCTTAATTTACGGAAATTTCTAACAGTGTAGATGATTACCAAAAAGTGAAAAAAAATATATATTTTTCGTGACGTAACACTACTAACTCTCTGCGCTTCCGAGTTTATCAGCTATACAGTCTTGCCTTTCATTCTGTGACATTCTGGTATTTGGTCTGTGGATGTGTATTGTTGAGTACTACAAATACACCAAACTGCATAAGTCGGTGTGCCCTAATTACTGAGATATTTCATTAGGCCTATGTGTTTTATTATAACTTTTTTAAATTTCGCATTTCACAAACAGATCTATTTGACTAAGATTAAGCTAATTCGGCATACGGAATTTCACATACTGTCTTATCTTCGTATCTACAGTGCGAGCGTTATCCTCACATGAAAAGTGTTTCACATACTGTGTTATCTGCGTCGAATCTACAGTGCGCGCGTTCTCCTCACATGAAACGTGTTTCACATACTGTCTTATCTTCGTGACGTATCTACAGTGCGAGGTTTTCTCCTCACATGAAATGTGTTTCACATACTGTCTTATCTGCGTCTTATCCGCCAATCGGGAGCAGAAATCAAAACGTCGAAGAGATCTACGACTTTGGAGACCTGTTTTAAAGTCATAGATCTCTATGTGAAAACATAATATAATCTTATTAAAACCAACTTTAAAACAAAATATAAAGTCTCTTCTAAGCATGTTTGCCACAAAATAACCATTTACGTGCTAAGTGGTGTATATGAAAGATATTTTCCCCCGAAAGATTTTCAATCGCAATTTTCTCGGAAACGGAGTTTCGTCAGATAAGACAGTATATGTGATGTGGGCGACGATATTCTTGGTCAATCTGCACTGTTAAAAATAAAACTTGTAAAAAAAACATGGAATTTAACTGGCAGCTGGGACTCACAACGTGCAGAACGTAAAATAACTGGAGTAGTAAAAATACGAAACCATCGCAGGGGGGATACCCGTAAAATAAACGGCTCCGTCCGTAAATCTCAGGGCTTGATGGACAACGTTATTGTTGGTTTTTGACTTGTTTAAACAATATTAACAATTAAAAAATATTATTATCCTCTGACAAAATTTTCACTTTGTAGCTATGGCATCATACCAAACGTTGTATTTATGTTACCACATCGTTGTAAAAAGTTTATTTTCAAGGCAAACATAATTTTTGGAGAAAAACGGCCATAACAAAGAGAAAACGTGAAAAAATAAAGATTTAAACCAGTTATAACACTTTGCTTTTTATGGTAATGTGCACATTCTAACGTCACCAAGTTACTTACTCATCATATGAATAAACTTAAACATTGTACCTTACATAGATTCGAACCTGGGCCTTATGATTACAAGTCCTACAAACCTTATCCACTACACTACATGACTTTACTGATAGCAGAGGCTAAAATAAAAATCTCGTGTGTACTACCTTTTTTCAAATTAAACTAATATAATACAAAAAGGAGGAAAAGAGTTTTTTAAAAAACTATTTTTAAAAATGATAGGGTAAATAAGATTTTTGTATTTTTTTTATGACGTTACTTATAACTTTTTACACATTTAATTGGTAAATAAGCGATTTTCATCATAGTTCTATTCTTCATTAAAAAACAAGTAAGTTCCAAAATAACGTAATATTACAGAAAAATATAACAACGGTCAGCGTATAAATACTATTTTTTTTCAAAATGTGTATTAATTTCTAGCCACTGTTTAATTTCACATTTTTTTCTGCTTCCAATTGTAATTTTATGTTAGGTATAGGTAATAAAGCATGAAGATAATTTAATATCATATATGACCTACCGTCATTTAAAAGGTAACGTCTGGTCAAATTAAGAACATTTTAACAGTGTGGTTGGCACTCTGAAGTCATCTTTACAGACCAAAACGCCTTCTAACTATTAACTAAAGAAACGTTTACCGACTTATATTTCCCGGCTTCAATCTGAAGTTTTGAAATTTCCTATTTAATCATTAATCAAGAGAATGTTTGGACTGATGCCTATTGTCTTTATGTTTTTTCTTCTGCAAAGGCCTATCAATTCAGGAGTAGTGTCGTACTTGGTGGAAATGTCCAAACCTCAACAATCAAGTATCACAATCAGAAGGCAGTTGCTCTAGGACCGAGACCCACTAAACATCATCTACAGGGTTTTCGATCCAGACAAAGTTACCTGCCATATTAACAGCATCCATATCTTGATTATCCAAACCATCATTGTGTGGGTGAATTTGTCCTGTGTGTTGGTGACTTATTTTGTTTCAAAAAAATTTTTTTTTTTTTTTTTATTTATTACAATTTAGAGGACCGAGCACTCAGAAGTATACCCAACAGTGGTTAACCACTCTACTAGGGGTAATCCCTCGAACTGACGATGACTTCTTGGGAAATTCAGTCGGGGTCCACCGCTACTCTTCTCGACACTGATTGTGATAATACATGCACAGGTATGACTCTCTGTACATGGGACGACGGCTTAACGTCCCCGCCCAGAGGACGGGATATTCTCGTGGTTCTTTTTGTTCCAATCCAAATGAACCACTGGGAAGCGGAACTCTAGTTTTAATTAAATCGTTTCTTATACAGATTAAATCCAGACTTTAGTACCCGATTAAATCCCAGCTAGTGGCCCTACCGGGGTTTTAACCGGGGGACATCCTGCACCAAAAGGCGAATATCCTAACCAGTGGGCCACGCTCTCCCTCAAAATTGGCAGTGGGGGAAAAGGATCGAAGGTTTTGAAGGTGTCCTCGAAGGTGTTTACGGAGGGGAACGGTTTGGTTAAGAAATCTGGAAGGAAGTATGTTGTTGTAGTTTGTGATGAAAAGGAGTTTTGTGTAGCGAACGTGGTTCAGGAGAGAGGACAAACGGAAAGTGGCGTTTAACTCAGGGGGAAATGAGACAGAGATTGATTTTGTGTCAGTGGGCAAGCAGAAGAGAAAATTTCTGAAGAATGTTAAATAAACTGAAATCTGAAGGTGATTCTAGGGGATCGGGAATTGCAAAACGGGTTGGTGGTTTCAGATGTGGGACAAGAGTAAGGTGAAAAAGGTGGTGAAGAAGGTAGCGCTGGAGACGATGAAAGTATGGAAGCTGAAAGAAGAAGAGACAAGAAAGAATTCTGAGACGAGAGTTGGGGAGCTTGTGGGGACTGGTGTGTCGGATTTATGAGGGTGCTTTAAAAAAGGGTGTTACAGGCATATGTGGGAAAGGAAAAAGAAAGGTAGGAGAGACTGGAGAGATACGGGTTGGTGGAATGAAGAGGCGAAGGAGACGATAGTGAGAAAGAAGGATGCATATAAAATGGTGCGGAAGAGAATAAAGCGAGGTATAAGAGGTTGAAGAATCGTGCAAAGAAAGTGGTTGCGAGAGCTATGAAGGAGACGGCTGAGAAGGGGCTGAGTGGGCTGAGAGAGAATCCAAACAAGGTGTATAAGATAGTGAAGGCAATGCAAAAGGATGGAAGATGTATGAGAGGAAGTGATGGAAAGATGAATTTCAGTGAGAGAGATAGAGGTGGAGTCTGGAAAGAGCATATTAAACAAATGTGCCTACTGGAAATATGGCCTTGGTATGTAAACCAATACACATCACCTCTTAATTCAACGAAGCGTGCGTACACACTATACTCGATTCGCGCTATAGGGACAACCTGTACTTTTTTACGGGTGAGAGCTCTTTGTGAGGGATGTACAGCAATTAAACTTTGCAGTATACTCCTAGTCCGCGCGTTCCTAATACTGTGTGTCCTACGGTCAATACGATGTGCAGTGGTTAAAACATAGCGGGTCACTGGTAAAAGTAACGTACGTTAAAATGTGAACTAAGCAGGTGCGCTATTGAATTCTGAATATGGTAACAATGGTTTTTCCGTTGTCCGCACAGGTGACATGGGGCTTCATCATTACCCAGACTAATACAATAGTCAATACCCACTCATAGATGGTCCAACGTAATTCGTAATAGTTGAAGCACGTTGGATAAACTATTTGGAAATGAAAACCTTGGCCTAAACACATAAAAACGCAAACACAACTTTGTAATTAACGTCGTCTAAATTAAACTTCTTTAGCCTAAAGAATTCGGGGTTTTGGAACAGTGTAGAAGGACCATACAGTATAAACATACCGTGTATAGTACTCAGTTAGGTCTACAAATTCTTTCAATATGGGCCCACGAGGATACAATTAAGATGTGAAGAATATTTTAATTCCTAAACACCATTTTTACAGTGAAATGATGTTGAATGATTTTATAGTCGATTGTATGATTTTAAAAAAACTGTACACAGTTCAATTCAGAAAAGTGCAGTAAACAAAATTAAGTTTTGTACTTGTGCCTTTTCCTTTCAAGTCACCTTCTATTGTTGACAGTCTTTAAGCGGCTATGGATATATCAGCTTCTTCCCTATTTTCACTAATGGATATGACCCAAAACTTTCCCCAGCGCCTATATCAGCGCGAATCGAGTATAGTAAATCTCTTAATCGAAATACCATTCCCTTAATGAAAGAGCTGATTGCTTCGTTGAATAAGCAAAATTAATCTTCGTGGAACTAAGGGAAAAGTAGCGTACCACCACTATACTCTGTAAATTTGGAATCTTCGAACGCTTAGTTGAATTAAGGGATTTTGTAGTGTGTATGGGGCAAGGTTTACTTAGTGCTAATTAATAGATAATGTTTGCATAAGCTTGGGATTTATAATTTAAAAAAAAAACCACCCAACTGATATCAGACATGCTGTATTTTTAGGTGATTGGATACATTTACATGTAGATTAATATATGGAAAATGGATATACCCAGAGAAAGATAAATTAGTATTGAGAGGAGGGTGAGAGCGAGGCGCGAGGGTAGTAGGAAAGTGAAGAGGGAGAGAGAAAAATAGTGGGGAGAAGAGAATACGGACCATCAAGGGGCAAGCGAGAAAGAAGGGGTGGTGAAAAAAGGATATAGAGGCAAACGAAGGGTGAATTGAGGCAAAGGTACTTAAGAGGGGGAATTGGGCAGAGGGTGGGAAGGAGCGAACGGGCCCGGGAAGAGCTAGCGGTCGGGGAAGAGATAACCTTGTGTCGTTTGAGTGTTACTTTTAACAAACAAATCTTTCTTAACGTACAAAAATAAGCATTTTTTGTGTTTCCTTTTTTATATGCTGTGAGTTCTGTTGTTGCGATTACCATTTCCTCTATACCCTCGCGTGAAAGACATTTCGTCTGTAACTATACTAAGGAGGATTTTTTGGACATGACACTCATCGACGAAACGGTGGGTCCGCGGGTTAGGACATGCCATCCTAACCGTTATTAATTTGCAGTCAATAATTTTATTCCAAAACTATCATGATATTACTAAGATTTATTGAACGAAGGTTTTAAGCGGTGATTTTGTGATATCACTGGGATCGAGGTTGCCACTGTGATAGAGAATGCACGTAGGAATTCCATAAATTACCGTTTGGGACTGGTTTGGGATTCCCAAATGCCCAAATCTAGCATGTCGTGTCCTGTCTCCACTGGGCCCAGGATCTTGATTTTATGGGGGCGTTAGACCGGTACGGTCAAACATCCAGCAGTGCCCCAAGAATCTCAAATTTAGATTTCGCAATTGGTTTAACGAGTAAACTCGCAATATTGACGCAAAATAGTTTTGTTTTCTAAATATTTTATCATGCACTATTTCTATTCCAAAACCGGTTGGCGTATGGAAGAATTAAAAATCCACTGTAATGGCCCGGTGTAAGGTTTATTTTCCGCCATTTACATATGATTCTATTACCTCTACTGCCCATTATTGAAAATGGAGCATTCTTATTGTCACTTAATGCTCATTATTCTGCAATACTGGGTCGCCAAATACATTTCTTTTAAAATCAAGATGTTTAGCTAATAGAATAGAAAAAAGGGATTTGCAGTATGCTTCTATGGGATCATAATGTATCCTCCGGCCGGGAAAAAAATTTAAAATAAGAGGCTCGGCTGCGCCTCGCCCATTAGTTAGTTTTTCCGACCTCGGACACATTAGTCACCCATTACAACGATACGGAAATCACCCTTTGATTTCTTAAATAAAGGGACGAGGACGGGGTCGTAAATGGGCCATAGTCATGATAGTAGGCACTCTGGACCACCCATATTGGCCTCTATTTTGCGAGCAGCCGGGGGGTGTGGTTATCAAGTTTGGTTTGGGTAGGGAGGTTGTGACTCCGAGAGTCTGGAAAAAGTAAGGAACCAAGATATTTACCATTTTTTTGCCCAAAATGGGCCTATAACTGTACCAGAGATGCAAATTGAGGGAAAAAGTTTGAAAAAACGGGGTCATTGATATATAAGAAGGCTGAAAACGAGACCATGTCTGTGGCACATCCCCTATGGTATTTGTGTGAGGACCCCCCCCGGGCCCCCATGCCCCGGATTGCGCGTTAATTTTCTTTCAATAACTTTTCCAGTTGTTGTATAATTTAAACAAATATCCAGAATAAACGAGTACAGAAGAATGGAATCACGTGATCAATGTTTTTCTTTACAATTGCAACAACATTAAATTTGATTTACTCCGGCCATCAATATTTAATATTTTATTTGTTTGTTGTTTTGTTTGGTGGTTTGGTTGTATTTGGTCTCGTATGTAACATTTAGGGCCTTGTGTAGTAATTTTCCAGGGTTACACAAGCTTCCATTTCAGTAACTTTATCATTTGCAGACCCCAAGTTCGAGTCGAAACAAGAGGGTTGTGTAGATAGTGATGAATTCAAAAAATTTACGGTTTGCTTTTAACATACCAAATTGAGCAAATCGATTTATTTTTTTTACAAAATTTGTTGTGGATTTGTAGGCCGAACATGCAACGCTCCATAATTTTCTAAATACGTTTTCTACTTGTTGTGTAAGAAACAGTAAAACAAGTGACATTTTCACTCATGTGATTTTGCGGTGTGCGTGCGACCACGGACACCGCCCACCACCAACAACCACAATGGGGTCTTGATATTTAGCAAAATTATCTTAAAATAAAGTGTAAACTCAAAATAAATAAAGTAGGCGTTTAAATGCCTTAAGAATAAAAGTGAGGTATTGAGATGTTCACTGTGAGAATGCACTCTCTCTCCGGACCCTCTCAGGCTATGTGATATTAACGACTGGTAATAAAGACTACAATCTCTCTGAGTCAACCAAATCCACGAGTGGTGTTTTGAATTTTGTCAATCCATGGACAAGTTGATTCGTATGAGGGCGTGCGGTATTCTAAAAATAGGACCAACTCGGGGCTGAACCAATTATGTCCATCAGACAGGGCATAGAGCTTGCCCAGTGATCTCTGATTTTTTTTAGGATTTAATTCTTGATCTATTTTTATATACCTGCCATTGATATGCACTGCCATTTTGGTCAATGCCACTGTTGTAAAAATATACCTCCAATAATAAAATACAATAAAAATTTTTTTTTATTTATGTGTTCAACCCTCGTTCCCCTAAATACGAAGAGAGAGCCGAGACTGTGGGACAGTCTAACTCCTCTCTCCAGGGGGGGGGGTGGTAAGGAACACGATCTGCTCGATTTGCTCATGGGATTTCCAAACGGTAATTTGTGGAACTGCTACGGTGCATTTACTATGGCAGTCTCGCTCCAGGACATAACAAATTCATCTCTTAACCTTTGTTCAAAAGATCTTAGTAATATCATGGATAAATTAAGAAAAACATTGATTTCAAATCCGTTTCGGGGGGAGGGATTAACCCCCGCTGTCAAATATTGTATTTTCGAATACGGTCATTTTATATTTAAAATATTCGTGACCAGGGCCTAGTCTTTAGTCAAGTCTTTTTGTAACCGTCGATATGTTTACAGAGCGCCCTCCTAAACCGTTAAGGTCTTTGAAACAGACAGCACCTGAAAATGTACCAGTTTGGAATTTGCCGTTGCTGTTAGTTTGGCATTTCCTACCCCCCCTGTCTCTCTCGAACTTTACGAGTGCCCAGGCTGCATGCCATGTATATAGAATAAGCTACCACCCGCCCCTCTAATTTCGCCTGAAGGTTGTCCCCCTGACGACCATTTGGCCGGGAAAAAATTTGGCAAAATCATGCTAATCAGCCGTTTTTTTTCAGCCCTCTGACCGGGAAAATTGGCCTTGACCCCCTATTAAGAGTAAAATTTTCCAAGAACTGGAAAGTTTGCCCCCTCGAGCGGGCAGGCCCGATACGCCACTGGCCTGAATACAATTTCCGGGAGGTCAAACCTCAAACCCCGAAAAGCAAAGCCGTAACCGCGAAGTTCTAATTTACGATAATCTTGCCAAATGAAAGCCCGTTGTTTGCGGGTTTTGTTGCTTGAACATGATTAATGTTCCCGCAAACACACTTGTGTTTGACGTTCGCCGGCAGACCATTTCTATCTTTTTCCGCCCAATGGTGTATTGATTTTTCAAAGTTGTATATCGTAAGTCAGTGGCGTAGCTCGGATTTTCATATTGGGGGGGCAGTGGTCGCATCTCAACCGACAGAAATGGGGTAGGGTCCAGGGGCCCGCCTTCCCGGTGTGGTCGAGGGGCCAGAAGCCCCCTGAAAATTTTTTGGGTTTTATATGCTTTAAATGTCTTCTGAGGGCTAATTTTTGTACGATTTTGTAAAATTTACTTGTCGCACGCTGTCCATTGAACTTTAAACCTATACTTTGCCGACAATCCGGCCTGAAAGTGCCATGACCTGAATTTTTCAAGTGAACCGACGGGCTCATCTCAACCGACGAAATCAATTATTGGGGGGGGGGGGGGCGCGGCCCCCCCTGCCCCCCCCCCCCCCCCCGGCTACGCCACTGTCGTAAGTATTGTGTGTCACCTGACTATATGCCATCAACAGAAGTGACACGCAGGAGTGTAACACCACCCATTGAATATGTCTACTACTGTCTGTTCAATTAACTTAGATGTCTGGTTTTTATTAATTATTTAAAAAAATACGCACGTTCGAAATAAATCACGAAAAGAAAATTGTTGGGTATCTTTGTACCTAAGACGTTTTTACATGACAAAAGGAATGGAACATTTTAAACCTTCAAATCTATTGAAATCTGGGTATTTCACCCTCGTTTTGAAAATGAGCGAATAAAGGTTTGGTACCATTAGTAATTACGTTTTGTGGAAGGTTCCATTGACTCCACTTTGTAGGTATATAGTAAAATTTGTCGTCGGGGGAGATGATTCGATCAATATAATGTCCGCCATTGGTATGAAATGAATAATGCCAACTTTGTTCAACAGGATCAAATCCGAACCGTTGTTATTTGCGCTGAATTTTTTGCGACAATCAACAGAGATGATATTTCAAGGAGTTCGGGCATTAACTTGAATGGACGGCATTACAGGAGAGCTGTATGGTTCTTTTGTTCAGAACCAAATGAATAAAACAGTCAGGACCTGTTTTAAAAATATCAGTATTTCAACGATGCATTTATATACCCATGCATTAATGCACGTGCAAATACCAGAAATCAAAGCAAGGTCCACAAATCAATAATTGTTCGTATACTAGCTAACGTACTTTTGAAGCGCCCCTAATTCATGAATGGGCCTGCCATCAAAGTTTCAGAGTTAAAAGTCAATATTCACCTGGACCCAGTTTGTTGTCGTTTGCCAATAAAAAATCAGTGTAAATTGAATAAAAATTCAAGAAGAAATATGTTTTTAAAGTTGGAACCAATGATCTTGTTGGGTCCAATGATGAATAACAACTTTTCTTTCGTGATTTTTTTCGAAAGCGTATATTTTTTGAAATAATTAATTAAAACCGGACATCTAAGTTAATTGAACAGACAATAGATTGACGACTGCTTTGTCGTCGGGTGCAATGGTTCCCATTTTATTTTATCAGTTTGTACCAGTTGACAAGAATAAGAGGTTGCACATGGCACCTGCCTGGCTAAAATAAGAATTTGACAGTTAACCACACAGTCACACACTACTTTCAAAGGCTCAATATTCACCACTTTTTTTTTTTTTTTTTTTTAAAATCAGTGTAAATTGAATAAAAATTCAAAGAAGAAATATGTTTTTAAAGTTGGAACCAATGATCTTGTTGGGTCCAATGATGAATAACAACTTTTCTTTCGTGATTTTTTTCGAAAGCGTATATTTTTTGAAATAATTAATTAAAACCGGACATCTAAGTTAATTGAACAGACAATAGATTGACGACTGCTTTGTCGTCGGGTGCAATGGTTCCCATTTATGTCTGTATTTATCTGTGTGTGGCAAAAATGTTACCCCAAATATTGTTTGTTTTTACAATGACAGTTCAACTCTTTTCTAATACAGTATTTTATCAGTTTGTACCAGTTGACAAGAATAAGAGGTTGCACATGGCACCTGCCTGGCTAAAATAAGAATTTGACAGTTAACCACACAGTCACACACTACTTTCAAAGGCTCAATATTCACCACAATAACCATTTTAAATGGAATATTTATACTCTATCAGTGTATTGAATGTTTTACCTCAGACTATGCTGCATGACTACATCAGACTAAAAATACTTGATGATTATGATACCATCAACTTTATATATAGACTACGAATAGTCTTGCACTTATTGGACTCATACTTTTTACCCATTGCTCAATTCACCTCATACCCGGTCGAAAGAACCACTGGCCCAAGACTCATATGGGGTGTACACAGATTGACCTCTGGTGACCTCAAATGACCTTATTCACAAACCGCGATTGGCGCCAGGAAAGGGAAAAGCCGTCGTTATTTCGTTTTTTCCAATTGTTTGTATTTAACAACTACTCCATTTAAAAGTGCATTTCGTGATCCAAGCACATTCACTCTTAGAAATAAAGGTTCAATAAAGAACTTTTTTTCCTGTATTAGAGCACCCTTACTGCTAAGATTCTATAAAGAACCTTCAAAAGATTTATGAAGAACCTTAGACTAGGAACCCCCGAGCTATTTTGAAAGGGTAAGCAACATGAAAGGTAGTGAAAAGCCGACAGGAGGCATTTAATGCTGGATCAGGATATCAAGCTTCTTGGCATGGGTTGATCTTTCCCATACAGCCTACTCTGCACATGAAGTTCTACATGAGTAGCACTGGGCAAGTGCCGTCGACCTTAGGGTTTGTGAGCGAGTACCCCATATTGTGCCAGTGAGTTTGTTCAAGATGTTATTGCGTGAACATACTTTACTCTTCGTCTTCTTGATAGCTTCTTGATGTAGCTTGATGTGGGTTTTCTAAGAGAGAGAGAGTGCGATCCAAGGTAACTCCTAGGTAGACAGGATTATCACAGGGGTGTTCCAGACCAGGTTAGTTTAAGCTGACGTTTGGCTTCACGGTTGCATAGATGGAAAGCACACACCTGTGTCTTGGATGGATTTGCACGTGGTTTTCCTCATAATAAGGAGTGAGTTCATCCAAAGCTTTGGAGATTCTCTCTTCGATAACAAATATTTTTCGTGGCACTAATAAAATGATTTCCTTCTGTTCTACCAAGAACCTCCGAGCTCCGAGGGGAGCTTTATTAGCATATACCTTTGAAGGGTTCCTAGTCCTAGCGGTTTAATGTTCTACAAAGAACCATTTTCTTGGTTACAGCGGGCGGACCTTTTGGGGTTCTACTCCGGGGGTTCTCATTTTTGGTTTGGGTAGGGATGTGCGGCTGGGTGTTTGAACTACTACCCCGAAAATATACCAAAAAATGACATATTTGCTACCCGTCCTTATACCTGAAATACACTTGCAACAGAAATGCAACCCTTTCATATACTAATTTGCAAGAAAAAGGGACCGTTCAATATGCCCAAATCGTTGAAAATGCAACCCTTCTCGGCCGCAGATCCCAGTATCCCCTTTCCACTAAGTGGGGTTCTACAAAGAACCCCACAAAGATTTGTTACGTTTTTTTTCGCCAAGATAGCGATTTAACTTCCTTTTTTTTTAACAGGCCAGAAGTTCCCAGAGATGCGGCATGTAATCTGGAAGAGCATAATTCAGTTCTTAAGGGGCGGTCATTACGCGAGGGGGTGGAAGATTTAAACATTTTTGGCGAAAAATTTTGCGTTGTCCCTTCGCTTCTGTTCAAAATTTCTATTCCCCTGATTTTATGAAATTTCTCCATTTATAAAAATATTTGCCTTCAAAACTAAACTTTAATCCCATTTTTAGTTCCAAAGCCTGCAAATTTCTCAAAAAATATATGATTATCATATATTCGGAAAACTTCAATTTAATAAGCTCTGCTCGATACTTCTGCCGGACGAAGCATACAAATATCCTAACATTGGGTCTGAAAAAAATCACACACAAATCAAGCCAAGCACGTACAAAATAAAGTCTATAATTTTCAATTTCGTGAGTTTCACTCATAGTTCGCGTCATTCCTTTTTAAAGGAAATTTCTATTTGCAAGCCATTTATCGTTACTGGTGTTTTTACACCCAACACGAAGCATTGGGTGCATTATGTAGCAACACTAAAAATAAGTTAGTCTTCACATAAGCTATATAATATGACTCGAAAATACTGTAATTCCACAAGCATGCGTAAAAGACTAGCTCGAGATCGCCAATAACACGCACCACGATACCTTTTGTACCGATGAATGTCACCAATTTCTACCAGTGATTTTACCTCCACGCGGTAAGGATTTACTGAAATAATTACACAGTGTAAAGAAGAAAGATCAAAGAAACAGTACGGCTTCTAAGAATTAGGAGAGGTGTTTGGTAAGTAATAAAATCGGGTAAAAAAATATCGACCGATGAGTTGTTTACCACTTACTCTCTGAACCGTGATCTCAGTAACATGGTAATCAATTTGGCTATCACCTTTGCTTTTGCCATTGGTAGGGGATGATAGCTAGCGCTAGCATCCATGCATCAGCATGCGGGAAAGAATTTAGTATTCTGCCACAGGCTACGAATTCGGCAACTTTAACGGAATAAACCGCATGTAAAGGTGCCGAATTTTAAGTGGTGGCAGAATACTAAAATTATCCCATTTTACCCAACATTTTGAGACATTACCTTCCAAATTTCTCCTTTGGTGCAATATATGGACTCTCCACTGGGTTAAAAAGTCCTTAGAATTAATTTTCTGGACTCAGTGGTAGTTTCGGTACCGTAACCCTAATTGTATCCCCATGCATAGGTCTACATTGGGTTGCGGGCAATATGGGATCCCGGCGAAAAAGCTTATGTACATTTCCAGAAGCAATTATGCATGCAGACGTTTGGTCACACATATGCCCCATTGTCATTGAGCAGTACTACAGGGATTAATGTTAACTAAGGCACTCTGGGCTGGGGTCTTTAATATCAATGCGATTACTCACGTTTGAAGGAAAAACTCGGCAATTTTCATCCGCTTCTTATACGGATTCTGAGTCTATCGCAGCAGCGGCCATGTGTTAGATCTCAAGAGGGTATCTATAAACAGGCGCGTCCATTGGCCACTGGCCTGTGGAGAGGTCAGTTCATATGGCGTATCGGCTATGACAGGCCGCCGATCCCCGTTTGCAATTTTTCACGTTCGTTCAACATGATCTTTTTGGAGCTTAGGTGATTGCGTATATTGACAGACGGACTACACAGCAGGGACATCATGATGAAACGGTCACCACAGGTCGCCAATCAACTCGCTGTGCATGTGTGCTAAGACAATGACACCACAGGTTTAGCAGTCTAGCTCAGAGCGTAAGTATTCTGTACACGAGACGCAGTGAATTTACAGTAAAAAGATTTTCATTAATCGAGTATACGTTAAGACTTAAAAGAATTTAGAATGTGTACTCTAATTGTTCAAATTTCTGTTTTGAAAAAAAAAAATGTATTTCAAGCGGCTCCTGGGTAGCGTCCACGAATGTATGCACTGTTGGCCAACTGCCAGGGTGGTCAGAAATAAGATTTTTAACGGGCACCCAATTTCAAGGCAATTTTAAATTGGTGTCAAGGGCATCAAGGCAATTACATGTTAATAAATAGTGGCCAATACTGGCAAAAAAATTAGGGCCATCAAGGGGCAACTGGAGGGCAAACCGGAGGCAATTGCCTTCGGTGCCTTTACTTCGGTTATTTTGCGCCTCAACGTGCCTGGCTGTAACAACAATACGATTTGCATATGCCCAACCTTCCAATGCAAATTTTGACAGCAAAATCCGCGGATGGTAAACGAAAGCCGCAGCGACCACATTGATCAACGTGAGACTGCAGCCGAGTGTCGGTACCTTGGGTAGTATTTCATGCATTTTCGGGAATGTACCCTAAAAATTCGACATAGTTACTATTCATAGATTTGCTATTGTGTCTTCACTCCTGTCGCTGGAGACGTTTAGGAACTTTAAGTACGTTCTAAAAAGGAATTTTGAAGAGCACATAAGTTGGTCCATTGTTCCCCGTTCAGAAAAAGCGGCTTCGTAAAGGGTCACTTGATCGACCACTACTCCTGTGGTAGTTGTTAGTGGTAGTGTAAATTCTGGAAGTTTTGAGTCATTAGAAATCACAACAATATTGCAGACACCGGCCGGACCTTTTGTTTATCTGTTGATAGCCTGACGGCACATTATGCACCTCTTTGCAACACAATCCATCGCACTGCTCACATCACAACGTACCTTCCGTGCGTTAATGTTAAACATGGAGAGACTCAGCTAAGATCCACTGTCCGCCGCAGCTGTTGAGGTTGCTTAGTCGCTTTACACGCCCAATTGGCTGCTTTTAGACCATCAATTAGTGTGCTCAAAGCGCCATTTTTCTGCCATGACTCGGCGGAGCTGTTTTTTTGACACAATAGAACCATGATTGGGCTACATTTTCCCCACCACTGCCTCGCGTAGGGTCCCACTCCTAACTGATTTTTGTTAGCAACACTGGAGAATTGTGCACACACGTTTTGATCATTCGACTCGGGAGTTTGCGTGCACAAAACTTTGTTTAAATATATTGCACTATCGCAGTGCGGTTTACTTAGATACAAAGGTGAGAGGAATCAAGAAGAAGAGTCGCACAGTTGGTACAGTATTGCAGCATTTGTATAAATAGTAGAGATTTTCGCCTGAGAGGTCCTCTTTCGCCTCGAGCGAATAGACCCTTCAGCCCAGATCCGACTGATATTTATATCATGCGGACTGGGTGAAGCTGAGTCTATCCACATTCGTCCGGTATACCAATGATTACCTGTGTTATATAAGACAGATCAAAGAACCCGTACAGCTTCTAAGAATTAGGCGAGTGTTTGGTAAGTAATAAATCGGGAAATATATCGACCGATGAGTTGTTTACCACTTACTTCTGAACCGTCTCAGTAACATGGGTAATCATTGGCTTCACCTTTGCTTTTGCCATTGGTAGGGATGATAGCTTAGCGCTAGCATCCTGCTCAGCATGCGGGCAAGAAATTTAGTTAATTCTGCCACAGGCTACGAATTCGCACCTTTAAACGGAATAAACCGCATGTCAGTCGATTGTAAGTGGTGGCAGAATAGAAAATGATCCATTTAACCAACCCACATTTTGATACTTACCTTCCAATTTTCTCCTTTGGTGCAATATTGACGCTCCACTGGTTAAATCCTTAGTTAAGTTTTTGTTTTTGTCTTCTGGCCTCAGTGGTATTTCGGTACCGTAAAAACCCTAATTGTATCCCATGCAAGGTCTAACATTGGGTTCGGGCAATACTGGGATCCGCGAAAAGCTTATGTACATTTCCAAAGGCTAATATGCATGCAGACGTTTGGTCACAAATATCACCCATTGAGCAGTACTACAACCGGATATGTTAACTAAGGTAAACACGCTGGGCTGGGGTCCTTAATATCAATGCGATTACCCACGTTGGAAGAAAAATCGGCAATTTCATCCCTTCTATCCAGGATTTCTATCGTCAGGCAGCGGGCCATTTGTTTAGGGCTTCTCACGAGGGTATCTATAAACAGACGCTCCATTGGCAACTGACCTGTGGAGGGTCCGGTCATATGCGTACGGCTGTGAGGCCGCCGTCCCCGTGTTCCTTTTCATTTCATCGTTCGTTCAACATTCTCTTTTTGGAGCTTAGGTGATTTCGAATATTGCAGACTACACAGCAAGGACATCATGATGAAACGTTCACAACGTCACAATCACCTCGCTGTGCTAAGACGATGACATCACAGGTTAGTCAGTCTAGCTCAACGCTAGTCATTCTTACACGACGCAGTGAGTTTATCGTAAAGATTTTTCATTAATCGAGTCTTACGTTAAGACCTTAAAGATTAGAATGTGACTCTATTGTTCAAATTCTGTTTTGAAAAAGAAAAATGTTTTCCTGCGGCGCCTGGGAGCTCCACTTCACTGTGGCCAACGTGCAGGGTGCAAAATAAGATTTTTTAAGGCACCCAATTTCAAGCAATTTTAAATTGTGTAAAAGGCTATCAAGGCAAATTACATGTTTATAAAGTAGGCCATAATGGCACAAAATTAGGGCATCAAGCAACTGGTAGGGCCCCGAAGGCAATTGCCTTCGGTGCCTTCGTTTATTTTCGCCCTGCCAACTGCCTGAATTTACACATACTTTTGCTATGGCGCAACATACATATGCAAATTTGACCAGCAAATCCCGGAATGGTAAACGAAGCCGCAGCCGACCACTTGATCCCCGTGAGCTGCAAAGCCGATTGTCGGTACCTTGTAAGTTATTTCATGCATTGTCGGTATGTTCCACTAACAATTCTACCTAGTTCTATTCATAGATTGCTTTGTTGCTTCACTACTGTCGCATGGAGACGTTTTAGGGAAACTGTAAGTACGTTCTAAAAGGATTTTAAGCGCGCCATAAGTTGGTCCATTGGTTTCCCGTTCAGACAAATCGGCTTCGTAAAGGGGAAGTGATCGCCACCCTCAGTGTAGTTTTCTTAGTGTAGTGGAAATTCTTGAAGTTTTGAATTCCTACGGTCTGGACACATCAAGGGGATCACACATATAGCCCGTCTCTCTCTGCACGTGGTGCGTGAATGCTCTCCCGCTGCGAGCCGCGCTCCGTCCCGCGATAGGGCCTAATACGACCCTCACAGTATGCAGAGTCCCTTCTTCAGATCTGCAAAACAATCCTCTCGAGCTGCTCACGCACAACGTAACCTTCCGTGCGTTATGTTAAAAAACGATGGAGAGACGCAGCTAAGATCACACCGTCTCCGCGCTGTTGAGGTTCTAAGTCGCTTTATACAACACGCCCAATTGGGCTGCGTTTGACCACAATTAGTTGATGCTCAAGCGCCATTTTCTGCAGGACTCGCTAGACAGCTGTGGTTGTTTTGAGCACATAGAACCAATGATTGGGCTATACATTTTCCCCCACCACTGCCGCGCCCCGACGCGTGTCCACCTTCCATACTGATTTTGTTAGCAAAACTGGAGAATTGCAACAACCCGTTTGATCCTCGCTCTCGGATTTGCGTGCACCAATTTGTTTACATTATTACCTTCCAGTGCCGGTTTACTTTAGATACAAAGGGTGAAGAATACCAGAAGAGATCGCACTGTTGGATACAGTATGCAGCATTTTATAAATATTAGAGATTTTCGGCTGAGAGGTCCTCTTTCGCGCCTCGAGCGAATAGACCCTTAATTCCCATCCCGACCTGATATTTATAGTAATAGGCGGACTGGAAGCTGAGTCTATCCCAGCATGCGGGTCCGGATACCACTGATTAGCTGTGTGTATATAAGTCCATAATCCGGCATAGGTCTAAATATGGCGATTTTAATGTTGCCACTCTATGGTTGATTCGGAGGCAGATGCCCGTGATATCCAAATTAAAACACGCATGGTCATTTTGACCACCATCCAATAACCATGGTCCATGACATATTAAAGAAAGATTAGCACTTTTTTTGAAGAGAGCCCCCCATTTTTCAAAATTTTGAGAATTTTACACGGTGCCATTGGTAACTGGCTATACGATACTAGTGAATGGTTAAGCTCGAAAAATGCTTGTGTCACAACGAAGGAGATTTTGTACTTAGAAATAATTATTATCGGGGATCCCGTATAAAAATAATTCAACGGCTGCTGAAAACGGCCTTCCAATGGGAAATGCCGGGAATAGTCCCCCAGTTTAGTGTCGACGCTCATCCATTGTTGTTTTCTGTTCCAGGCAAGTCAGGTTAGAGGTATTTTCTCGAGTGGCACTATTTCCATCATGGACGGACAATACACTAGCATTTTCCAGCTCTGCCGTTAAGCCCAATCTGGATGCCATTCTAATTCAAAATTCGCTTATTGTATGGTTAATAATAGCGCATTTTTTAAGAGCATTCTACCGTTCGCAGGTATATTTTCCTAGACATACCAACTAACTGTCAAAAATATCAAAATTTGAAATTGGGGCGCTCTTCAAAAATGTGCTAATATTGCTTTAAATTTGAACGTGTGTACACCATTGAGCATCTTGAGTCATGTGAATGTACTTTGTATTTATATTAATCACTGTCGGAATTTCTCCAGGCAATGCCACTTCGTCTAATATATTTCGTCTAATATCAGATAGTCCTAATCCCATCTTTGTCTAAAATCACATACTCTAATACCCACATACTCATAATTTCATTTTGTCCCTATTCCATTTGACTAAATCACCATCTCAATCATAATACAGTTTAAGAACCATACTTGTATAACTGGTTGTGATTTCTCGATGGACACGGCTAGTCATGTATGTAGAGGAATATGGGAGTAGACAAGGGAGTAAAGCGAGGTAAACCATATTAAATAGTCAGGTTCTTGATCGTCAGTCTAATTGCCACTGGCGCTAATACCATTGTCGTATATGACCCAGATTGGTATAATACCCTCGTTTCTACCTCATTTCGTCTAATGCCATTTCGTCTACTAACCCAGATTTGGTATAATCATCAAGTTGTCTAAAACCATTTCGTCCTAATGCCATTTCGTCTACTGCCCATTTTGGTCTAATCCCATATTGTAAATAAAAACCAGTTCGTCTAATGTCATTTTCTTCTACTGACCACTTGGTCTAATCACAGATTTGTCTAAAGCCATTTCGTCTACAGGCTCCAAATACGAATAAGACGGGCAGGCAATTTGGCCCACTTAAAAGGGCAACCAAGGCATTACATTTAAAGACATTGCCAATTTTTTAGGGCACCAAGGCAAATGGTAGGGGCACCCAAGCAAATTGCCTTAGGTTGCCTATGTTATTTGGAGTCCTCGTAATGCCATTCGTCTCACATGACCACTTGTCTAATCCCAGTATTGGCTAAAACCCTTTCGACTATGCCATTTCTCTAATGGCCCATTGCGTCTACTCCCCTCATTTTGTCTAATGCATATATAAACAAGGGCACCATATTCAGTAAATAACAACACGAAGGACTGTTGCACTTTTATTCCGAATTTCCACAGACCTTTTATACTTACCTACCCTTTTCTGAAAACTTTGCCCGTCCACAACATTTCATACTAATTTGTGATATGTTTGAAATGAAGTTGACCTTTCATATTTTATGCTTGTCAAAATTCTGTTAAGTAACAACAGACATTGTTGCAAGGTTGACATCTTATGTAGTTTGGTGTGTATGTATTTCTTTTTCTTTTCGTCTTTTTCTTATCTAAATAAATGGCATATAACCAGCAACTATCGAGATCCTGACTGCATATGTTTGGTCACATGGTAGAACTAATCATCGAAAGACTTTTTCTGAAACCTCTTTTTCATGGCAAGACAATGATAAGGACATACCAAATTATTACAAAATTTAACTCTGAAAGCCTATCCTTTCAGTTTGATCATGGCTGAACAATGTTTTGGTGGGACCAATCTCTGAAAAATAGGCTTTTTACGGATACACAACAACCGCAGTATACATCTCGTTCGGCTTCCAATAGTCAGGTACTTAGTTTCATGCAGAACAAAACTAACCTACTTGCGCTTATCGACGCCAAGAAAAACACAACAAACACTCCAAAAAATTCAGTAAAAAAGTCCACAGCTCTTAATGTGAGTAAAATCTTAGGCCAAAGATTTAGTAAAGCCTTACCGCAATCTGAGTATATTTTGTGCCCCATACTAAGATTTAGTCCAACAATGGTAGGTTTATCTCACCTTTGAAGAAATTTTACCAACATTAAGAGCTTTGACTTTTACTCAACATGAGTAATATTTGACAGTGACAAAAACAAGTTTGGTCGCAGAGACCGCTGCAATTCTTTTCAATTATTTGTTTTTTGGCGCATACTTAAATTATATTAAATTATATTTTAGATTTTTACTCATTGGAAAGTCTTTAAAAAGAAAAAACGCTCAAAAAGGAGGAAAATTTTTTAGCGGCCGAAAAAATTAAATGGGCTCAAATCAATAAAACATTTTCCGGTGGGGGGGGGGGGGGGTTGGGCGGGGGTAGGGGGGGTCGGGGGGGGTATGGGGGGGGGGGGCATCCACCTTGAAAATGGTTATAGGTGTAAGGCTGTCACTTCCAAACCCGGGCATTCGGTGCAGATGACTAAAAAACTAGTAAGAGGGGGTCGTTGTGTGAGAGCTGCCAAAATCCCCAAAATAAGGGGTTTTCGGGTGACAGATTTGAAATCTCGATATTTTTGTTCAAAAATTTTCCACCCCAAAATGCGGGTCTGTGAGTGAAATATATTCCCCAAATAGGTTCTTTGTGTGACAGTTTTGTAAATTTTTAAAATATGTGGTCTTTGGGTTGACATTTGCAAATATCGAAGGATCTCTTCATTTGACGTGCATGCTCAAACTGGTGGGTCTTAACAGCCTACATGCGCTCACCATCAAATGAGTCCCCCCCCCCCGGTAGAGACCTTGGGAAATAAATTCGCTATGCTTGGAAGATGATATCACATATCGTGGCACATTTTTCCAGTTGCGACGACATCTATGTAATAATCTTTGTTCGTCCTCGTTCGGGCAAAAAATAATAATACCTTTCAGTAAGATTTTCTCAGCTCCCAGAGCTGAAATAAGAAATAAAACAGACAAACGAAAATATTGCTTTATATCTTACTAATTATAAAAAATAAGAATTTTTTCGTTCAGATTTCGCGTTTACGCGTAATAGCGACGTCTAAATTTTGGATTTCATTAGTTGCAAAAGTTCTACCTTTACATAACAAAAGCAATACAGAAGTGGGTTCTTTTTAACAAATCGGGGTGGGGTCACTTGTATTCAAAGGTGGATCTGATGCGTGAAACAAGAAAACGCGTTAAAAGGGTCCCGTTTTCCAACAGGAGCGTGTACTCGGACATTATTAGGGTTTAAAAGTAGCAAATAGGAAAAAAGTATGTCTTTTTCTTAACCCTCCCTGTGATGACACGACTTAGACTTATTTAATACCAAATTAGCAGCGAGATCAACCACATCAACCGGGATTCTGTGGTTCCTAGATAGTCCCGCCTAGACCTCTGGCACTAGGAGTAGTATCCCCCGTTTATTGTTAAGATTAGGCCTAGATCAAAGACCTCTCTCATTTTTCATTGGTGTCCTCATTCCTTTCCAGAGTATTTACACCCTTAACACATTTCCAAAACATGGCTTTTCCATAATTTACCCTTATTCCAACACACATGCGCAAAATTGGATTTTTCGTCTATTTTCTCTACAAAATACCAATTTTTGCCGATTCGTCGATTTATGACGTCATTGTGACGCCATACTAGGTAGGTTGGTACTTATTTTGGAATCAATGGAAGGAAAAAGACCATAACTATCCACTGGTATCAAAATCATATAAGCATCAAAATCCCAAATCGAAATACCACACGCCCGGTTACCCACCCCCTTGGTAAACTATGTTTAAAAAAAAAGGCTTGGTAAGACAAGGATTAAGGTTCTTCAACGAACCAAAACGAGTTATTTAACTGCTGTATAGCACCTTTTGTGGTTCTGTTAGAGACCTTTTTGGGGTTCTCAGATTCTTATGAGTGGCACTTTTTTGTATTTAAGTTTATTTTGTTATGCGAGCCAGTTTAACAGTTATTTATACTAATTATTAATGTTTAGAAGAACTCACTTCCTACTTCCTTTGTAGCCGAAACATGCCAATTGTGAGTTGTTTTTATTTTATTTTTCATTCATTTCTTTCTTTATTTATTCATAAAAAAAAAAAAAAAAAAAAAAATCATATAAGCATCGAAATCCCAAATCGAAATACCACACGCCCGGTTACCCACCAGGCTTGGTAAGACAAGGATTAAGGTTCTTCAACGAACCAAAACGAGTTATTTAACTGCTGTATAGCACCTTTTGTGGTTCTGTTAGAGACCTTTTTGGGGTTCTCAGATTCTTATGAACCATTTTTGAGGATTTCATTCTTGAGGGTTCCATATAGGGCTGCCAGGGGGGAAATTCTAAGTCACATTTTTTTTTCTTAGAGTGTAGCAACAGCATACAATTAAAAATATTTTAAACTGATCAAATTAAAAATCTTTTTTGTATTTAAGTTTATTTTGTTATGCGAGCCAGTTTAACAGTTATTTATACTCATTATTAATGTTTAGAAGAACTCACTTCCTACTTCCTTTGTAGCCGAAACATGCCAATTGTGAGTTGTTTTTATTTTATTTTTCATTCATTTCTTTCTTTATTTATTCATTTGCTTGAATATAATCAGACTGTCACTGACTAGTAATAATGAGTGAAATCTTGTTAGAATTCTTAACATTCCTTGGACTTGAACACAAATTCCTAAGAACCAGTAGTTTACCTACAACATGGACAATGATTCCTACGGACTAATAGTCCGTCCTCGTTGGACTTGGACATAATTCCTAAGGATCGATATTCTACCTTTCTACCTAAATCTGGACAATAGTTCCTCAAGACGTATAGTTCACCTATGAATTGGATACTAATTCCTAAGTACCTGCAGTCCATGTTGGACATGGACACTTATCCCTAAGGAACGATATTCCACCTCTGCTCTGTCAGGGCATCAATTTCTATAAGGACCACCCATCTTCGGACCCATCTTCGGACTTAGAAACTAATTCCTTTGGAGATGGACACTGCTTTGGACATGTGTTCAGGCCAGGGTGTGTTTTGTACTCGCATAAAAAAAGCCCGAAAAAAGCCTGGTGTAGGTGCCGTGGTCTAGGTCTCCATACAGGATACCATCTACATACGCTTTAAAAAAATACCAGATTGCCATAAGTGGTGTAGTTTATTGCATTCATTTCAAGCTTGTCCTTTGCGTGACAGGAAGTCTTGCTGTGGGCAGCATAGGATCCTATGGTACCTGAAGTCCCTGACCTCTTTGAGTTGGGTACCGTCTGTAGTGCAAATAGATTGATGATTATCTTCCTCATTGACGGCCATACATTCATTCTTTTTGGCGTTTAGACTAAATGATTCTTAGATCAACTGATCATTAGACGAAATGGGTTTAGGCAAAATGGGTTTAGACTAAATGGTTATTAGACCAACTGGTCATTAGACAAAATGGGTTTAGACAAAATGGGTTTAGACTAAATGGTAATTAGACCAACTGATCATTAGACGAAATGGGTTTAGACAAAATGTGTTTAGACTAAATGGTAATTAGACCAACTGATCATTAGACGAAATGGGTTTAGACAAAATGGGTTTAGACTAAATGGTTATTATACCAACTGGTTATTAGACTAAATGGGTGTAGACCAAATGATATTAGACGAAGTGGAAATTAGACCTATTGGATATTAGCCGAAATGGTTTTAGACCAAGTGGCAATTAGACCATCTGGTTATTAGATCAAGTGACAATAGACTAAGTGGTTATTAGCCTAAGTGGCAATTAGACCATCTGATTTTAGACGAAACGGTTTTAGACCAAGTGGTTATTAGACGAAATGGAATTAGACGAAGTGATGATAGACCCCCGAACGCACGCAATTTCCTATGCAAATTAAATCGCGGTATATGTGTACGCCACCCGACCAATTAAAATCGCGTGCCGTGATGCTTGTCTAGAACTATAATCGTATTCATTAATTTTTGGACACGAACGACCAAAACACCGCATATGTGCGTATCCTTTACCTCGGAAGCGTATGTTCCAATGCCCTTGACCACGGCAATATAGCGCGTTTAATGTAGGGCGCAGTAGGGCGTAGTCGTGCGTAAGTTGAATGCATGAACGGTTGTATCAAGCTCTCTGTGCGTACGCCGTGTCCCAGAATTAAAGAATACGATTATAGCCCGAGGTTGCTCTGGCTTTTTCCGCTACGATAGCCCCAGTGGCGTAGCTAGTGGATGTGGCGCCCAGGGCAAGATGTTACGTGGCGCCCCCCCCCCCAGCGCATAGTGTGAGCAAAAACAGATGGGATCCAGGGGCTCGCCTTATGGCCCCTAATGTGGTCCCGAGGCAAAGCCCCTTACGGGGTCCAGGGGGCGGATAGTTCTGCTAAGCATAACTCCACATTATGTCTTTAACATGTTGTCATTAACAGATGAACAGATGTGGAGTTATGCAAAAACACATGGAATACCTTTCCCCTGTTACCTACCTCAACTTTGTCAATCTCAAAATCCCTCTAAATGTAAGATATATCCCTGTTTTCACTATCAAACACAACTTGAGATCATAATGCGATGACATGTGAAAAAAACTTTAAATGAATTAGAAATTAAAAATTTTTGAAGAAAATTGTGACTACAACCATTCTGCATGAGAAAGGTTGTTTCTCTGGAAAATGATGGATTTCTACTGTTTTTAGACAAATTTTTGAAGATTAACTATTTCGAAAGGTAATTTATTATCTAAGGAACATGTATCAACTCGATTCTGAATTGCTTTTGATATTTTGTTCATCTGCAGTCTGCAAAGTTGGCTCTTTGAAATGGCCTGCTCATGCTGGTAACAGGGGAAAGGTATTGCAATTTGCATGTGGTTTTGCATAACTCCACATCTGTTAATGACAACATGTTAAAGACATAATGTGGAGTTATGCTTAGCAGAACTAGGGGGCGGATCCCCCGGAAGCTCTCGGGTTTTGGCATGTTCGAGTGTCTTCGGAGAGCTCTCAGGTATCTCATTTTCTTGAAGCAGATGAACTATACTGCCCCTGGAGGAAGTCCAGGGGCGGAGCCCCCGGAAGTTGTGGGGTTTTAGCATATGTGATGTGATCAAGCAAAATGAGTCGGAAGTCGCAAATATTGATTTTGAGATAGCTAAACAAAGGAGAAAAAGTCTTTTGTTTCCTATTGATTTTGTCAACCTTCAATTGATTATATCTTTGGAATCAATTGGTCAATTTCAATGGGGGTTTCATCAAAATATAGCTTTTTAAATGGTGCATACAGTTACATGGACAAGTGCTTGATCACATCACATATTTGAATGCCTCTGGAGAGCTCTCCTTTATCTCATTATCATGAAGCAAATGATCTGTACTTGCCCCTGGCAGGGACCAGGGGCCGGAGCCCCCGGACGCTTTTGACTTTTAGCATGATTGAGTACCTTTGGAGAGCTCTCATTATCTCATCATGAAGCAAATGATCTATACTTACCCCTGGTGGGGTCCAGGGGGCGAAGCCCGGCCCCGGAAGCTTTCGAGTTTTAGCAAGTTTAGCAAGGGCTTTTATTATGAACTATAGGCCTATAGATACTGCCTGTGACAGTGTCAATTTTATTTTTCCCCAACGTCATTTCAGCGCCCCCCTGAGGTGGCGCCCGGGGCACATGCCCCCCCCCCTTGCCCCTATCTTTTACGCCACTGGATAGCCCCTCCTATCTCCCTCTCCTCTCCACTAAAGCCAAGCGGCAGTTTCGTAAAAAAAACTGGGCTCCACGTGGTGTCACAAAGTCAATGACTTTTGGTATACTTACAGTCTTCGATGACACGAAATCCGTGAATATGAAAACGTTGTGTCTTAAGCATCCCTACTCCATGTATATCGCTGTCAAATTTCCAGGCAAAGTTGGGGTACGCGCAGCGTGATGTGCGCCAACCCGGAAGCACATAAATAAGTTATTAACAAGCGTCACACGAATTGTAATTGGTCGGGAGGCGTGCGCCTTTACCGCAATTTAATTTGCATAATACATTGCATGCGTTCGGCTTGCCTGAGAAATTGTGACAGCGATTATAGCTCGATTTTAAAAATACAAACTGTGCATAGCTCATGCTTACATCCGTGAAATGTTG
>JAMKCH010056480.1:0-30670 GCA_023653785.1 Ophioderma brevispina
CCTATCACATATGACTGCATCATGAGATAGAGCTCCTTAAAAAATACAGCTTTTTCAGAAAATGACAGAGCTCCGCCGTCAGTGGGAACTAATCCATATGATTTTTTTGTAAATATGCATGAAAAGTATTAAAGCTTGAAAACCTTAAAACAAAACTCGCCTTATTGACAATTCGATTGTTTGTAAAGGTCGACCCTTTGCACCATTTTAAGTTAAAGAAATTGTTAAAATACCTCAAAGACAATTTAAGGCATACAGAGGTTAAATGGTTCAATCAAAATATTAATGTGGGTGAATTATCCAAAGTCGGCAGAAAACAAATGTCGGAAACTCATGTTAACAGATTTTATAATTGAAAATATTTACATCTCTATTTCTCGTATTCACTTTGAAAAGATATTGACTTCTTTCCTGAGCTTTACGTATCGTATTTTACTTATTTTCTGATTTTTATACACTGATTTTATTTTAGTAACGCGACCATTTTTCGTATTTTTTACCGGAACCACGTACATGTACTTTTCCGTATTCGGTACGGAAAATGATGCGAAAATCCGTACTTGTTGGCCATGGTCTGCACAATGCAAAACAAGAACTAGAAAACCCTTTGCAAATAAAAAATGTGTGGAACACCCCCCATATAATGAGATATCCTATGACTCAATTTAATACCTTTGTTGTGGGTAAGTTGCTCCACTTGGGTAAATTAATAGGCTCAAAAATGCGACTTGATTAAAAGGGGGGTTCCCCCGGAGAAAAGTCACGGTTAACTATCATTTTTATTCTGTTTCATTTCATAATGATTAAATGTGTGAATCAAAACTTGGTCAGAGTGCTTGAGTGCTTAGGAAATGTTTCTTTGTCAAATGTGGTGGATGAAGAGCTATAACCCAATAATGAAATATTTTTCAAATAATGAAAATTTCAGCGTAAGAAAATGGGTACGCGGTCGGGCAACGGGAAACTAACAATTTCATTTCATTGTCCCTTACACTAAGGGCTGTGACATATTCCCGGGTACCGCCCGTTTTACGTCTGTACCCGGGACAGAATTTATCGAGGGGTTTCCCCCGACCGTACTTTTAAAAAATATAAGTTTAAAAATTTTACATTTCTTTTACTACTCTCGAGTCTCACGAACAAAATTACATCCTGAATGAAAACATATTCCATTAATGTATACCCAGATTGATGCAAACGTTGATATGTATCGCTTGATGAAAGTTGTTGCCGCTGTATTAACAGCAAATCGCAATACAACATACCTAGGCTACAGCACATTGCCTCCACACTCCCTTGATGGAAAATTCCATTCACCGCGTGATTGTTTAGGTCGGCTCGTTAAGTGGTAATAGCTTTACTACGGGCGTGTTTACGTCATCTCAGCCGATTTGTTTCAGCTGACGGCGTGTTCCACGATCGTGTTTACGTTGTGAATGGCGTTAGGATTAAATAAAGTTTTAAATAAAAGTCACGATTTGTATGTAAATAAAGATTCTTCTTATAATCAAGAACAGTTGTGTTTTCACCGCTGTTAACTTCAAAAACATGAAATATTTGAAGGTATGTATTGTCAGGGAGTTTTTTTCTTCTAAACTTGGTGCCGAATTTTACACTCTGGGAGTTTTCGGGTACCACGGGGAGCTCGCCGAAATCAATAACGATTACCCGGGAGCGTCCATTACCGTTAGGTCACAGCCCTACATTACACTACTTGTTTATCTAACAAACATTAAGAGTATCTTAAAGGAGGTTTTAATAAACCATTTTAATTTACTTCCATCCTTGATGAATGACTTGCTAGGTCCTAGCACTCATTCATAAAGTTTCAACCCATGTGTTTGCAAACCATTTTGATATGAATAGAGCTAAAATTTTGATTTTGTAAATCCCATAGAATCCTCTGTAAAATTATTGGGATGAATTCAGTATTCTCAGGCCTTGTCTTTTGAGGCGTGGGAGTGCGATAGCACACCATCACACACCTAAAATGGTCTTGAGGTGTGCGATTTTCAGCACACCTAAATCTGGTAAAATAATACACAATTTGATACAAAATGCACACCTACAGCACACCTGACTCATCTTCAGAAGTGCTTTTTTTAGCACAGTAGGCATTTTTAAAAGACAAGGCCTGTATTCTGCCACCACATCCTTCAACATGCAGTTTATTCTGTTGAGGCTGCCAAATTCATGGTGGGCACAGTACAAAATTCTTCAGGGGTGCAAATTTGACGAGAATCACCGAATCGATTCTCGCAGTGATTCTCGTAGTATCCAGATATGAGAATCAATTTCTCCCATTGAATCTTGTATTAAATGTTGTCATTTCAAGTAAATTTGATTCTCGCAAGCTCACACGAATTTGCACCCATGTTCTTTCCAAATTAATATTGGTTGATCAAAACCAGACACTTTGCTCATAACCAAACACCTTTTACAAGCCCTAATTAGCTAAATTTTACAGGTTAGTTGGGAAAAATAGCAGCTTTTTTTCTTCTTCTTGGTTAATACTTGAATATAGAGTAAACTTCCTCCATTACTTCTGAGCGAGGGTCAGAGGTCGATATGGAGAGGTGGATAATAAAACAATAGTTAGGAGACGAGTTGACTCTTATAAAACAGATACATCGGACACCAAAATTTTGACTAGTTTTGGTAGAATTTTGGGTTCTTGGGACAAGAAGGTTCTTGAGGGTTTACATTATTTTTTAACATTTGAGCAGCACCCCAGGTGGTTTTGATCAAACAAACGAGATACCAATATCTATTTGAACACTGGAAAATTCAGAGAAAAATGCAACTTTTGCAAAATGTATATATGAATGTCTGCCGGAGACCTGCTGCTGTGCATGGCCCCATGAGAGGGGTAAAGTTACTATGGGGGTAAAATGTTTGAACTGCTCTAAATTTAATGTAATAGCTCAAATTAATCCTTAGGTAACCAGAAGTAAAAAAGTAAATTGGGTCACATGTGTGTTTGTTGAAATCTATAAAACATTTCTCACGCGTGTGTTCACTGATTTTCATAGGAACCACTGGCCCAAGTAAGCGTGGGTTACCAACAGTGCAAGGCTCATATGTGATATAATAGGTTGACCTCTGATGACCCCTATGTGAACTTTGATCCCATTTTGTTGAAATCTGTAAAATGACATTTCTCACATGTGCTCACTGATTAAAGGTGCATTTCGTGATCCACAGCCTTGTCCCCCGGACTTGCCTCAAGAAATTTGAGATTTTGATATCATCTGAACCATTGCTCTAAGTATAGTATGTGTGCCCAATCTTACGTGCAAATTCAAACTGCTCTTGAAGAAATTCCCAAATTTTGTATTTTCTTTTCTTTACGGACAGAATTACAACATAGTGGCCTATTTGGCAGCGTGATGCAAACATGTAGTAAACTGTAAATCCAAAGTTTTAAATCCGGTTTTGTCCCCATGAACCTCACACTCACAGAAGAAACGCCCTTACTCCCTCCTTCCACTTCACCCGATTCAATGCATCCTCAACCCGAACCCTCCTACTCTCCTCCTCCACTTGCTTCTTCCAAGTCATCTTTGGACGTCCTCTCCTCAAACCTCCCACCTCGAACTCAAAAGCCCTTCTTAAAACATGCCCGTCATCCTTCCTCTGCCCGTCATCCTTCCTCAGCACATGCCCGTCATCCTTCCTCAGCACGTGCCCGTCATCCTTCCTCAGCACGTGCCCGTCATCCTTCCTCAGCACGTGCCCGTCATCCTTCCTCAGCACGTGCCCATACCAACGTACACTATTCGCCTTTGCCAAATGGTCCATCGCTTCTAAACCCAACATCTGCATCAAGTCCTCAGTTTTCATCCTATCCATCAACTTCACACCACACATTGCTGTCATCATTGCTTTCTCTCTCCTCAGAATCCCCATCTCATTTTCGCTCAGACACCATGTCTCACTCCCATACGTACAGCATCACCATAGTGTGCAGTGGTGTTTCAAACCCACCCTTTATATTTTAAACCCACCCTTTATATGAAAACACCCTTTATACCTAGAAGTCATAACCCACCCTAAGCCTTTTTTGCTTTTGCGAGGGAAACGGCAAACCGGGATCAGTATCGTACCTACATCGAGTTACGAATTATCATAAAAATGTATAAAGTCCATTGCTACGTAGATATTGCAAGGGCACAGTAGGCCTATACTCAACATATAAACTACTATATGATCTCCATGTAGTTTTTTCTTAGCTTATGGAATCTTTTCAGAGTGTTTTGGGTGTCCAGAATGCCTAGACTCAGTCCCTATCATTCATTCATGACATGATCATGCCCATAGCATACTGCATAGACTTCTTCAGAACAGAAGTGAGTCTGAGTTGAAAAACAAAAATCAAAATTAGCTCTGTCAGTATCAGGTTTTGGATTCGGATTTCATTCTTAATATATTTGTTCTTACTAGAAACACACTCGGTTTAATGAAAATCAATCATCAAATACATTTAACGGCACAAATTATGCTTAAAGGAAAATCACAAAATGTACCGAATTCGCCACCCTTGACGAAGCAAATTGCACACCCGAAAGTATAATTATCTCTTTATCTGTGCTATCAAAAACACAAAATTAAAGCTTGAAAGGACAAATTACGCATGAAAACGGACCCCCCATTGATACTTAACACCCGCTAAAATGTTGCCCATTTCCTCGCGATATTCCTATAGCGATACGGTATCGTGATACTACTAGTCGGCATCCCACTGTCTTGTTTTACGGGCGGCCCATGTGGACAGGGAAAGGAACGCCCCAATGAAAGCTGGGAATTATTGCGGCAACATCTAAAGCTGGTGCGCGGGGTATTCACAATCACCATCTAATTTAGTAAATTAGACTTGAGTATTATACGCAAAGTTATACAATCACTACAGAAAATCTTATTTTTAGAACTTTCATATTGATAATTGACAGGACTTCACAAGCAATACGGAAAACAATGAGAGTAAAGTAGGCTGATTCCATTGTTTCGGAGCTTTTCAGCGAGGTACAGTTGCAAATTACACGCTTCTATGTTTTGCACGCTTTTTGAATACAAGAATTTTAGTTAACTCTCGCAAACCCACGCTTTTTGAGGATTTGGCGATTTTTAAAACCCACGCTGTCTAAAGCGGGCCAATTGCACACATTGATCACTGATCTCGCACAGCTCTTATACGCCAATACTTTCATCCTCAAAGGATATCTTTTCACTTGCAGCAACTCCCCACATTCTCTAAATTCACCCACACAGGCCCCACTCTAGCTGTCATAGGCCACCTCACATCCACCGCCCCAGCCCACCACTATACCCTGTCCGCCCAGGGACGTGAACTCGCCTTTCACCGATTCCACTTCATCACACAACTTTAACTCCTGTTGCCACCATCCCTCCCTACCCTCTCTCAGCTCCACATTTGCGCATACAAAAAACGCACCATCGAATCACTGAAATTTGTGGGAAATAAGATTTTCTTGGGTTAGTGAACCATAAACCGATGTTCTAGATCACAAAATGGGCCTTTACTTATACTTGGTCGAAAGAACCACGGCCCAAGGCTCATATTTGTTGTAAACAAGTTGACCTCGGATGAACCCTATGTGAACTTTGACCACAATTTTCTATAGAAAGACATTTCTCATGTGTTACTAATTAGCTCGATGATACCTACATGCTGAAGAACCACTAGCCAATAGTGTGGTTGGGTGTAATTCCCATGTGAATTTTCAGCTAAATTGTTTTTTTGTTATGTTGTGGGGTTTCATAGGGCCTAAATTGGTCAAATGATAGGGTGCAAATTTTCAGACTGATTCCCCTTTTTCAAGGGGGGAAATGTTAGTAAAGGGTAGGGGAAAAATTTAAAATCGATATTCAAATTGTTTTAATACTAACGCATTGGTCTCATAAGGATTAGAAAAAGTATATTGTCTAGGTTCCAACCTTAAGATAAAGCGGTATACCCTAGAGTAAATGCTCCAATGTTGTTGACAGTGGTGCAATGATTCCTTGTGTCATACTGAAACAGAAAATGCAGTTTAATTGATTTTTTGATATCACCATTGTGACATAGTTGTAAAGATTTGGTGAACCCAATCGACCAGTATACCCTTGCACATTTTACTAGTAATTAGCCAACCAAATGGCCACACACTGTAAAATAATTATTTTTTAATCATTTGAGACAATAACAACTTATCCCATTTTTCAACAAATTTTACCCTATGGGGAAAAAATGGGAAAAACCCCCCCTTGAAATCATTAGGGGCTATAGCGCTTTAACAAGTCATAACTAGGCAAATACTGTTTTCTAATCCTTGTACATGTAATAAGGAGACGGCTTAACATGTTAATGTACATTAAAATAGAGGTGGGCTATATACAGGGGGAGAAAATGATATTTCAGAACATGTTTGTCCCTAACCTCTTATTTGATTCAGCTTATCCCTGAGCATTTTTGACAAGCCAATTTGTCAAAATCGGTCAAAAAATGAGGAAGGTGCTGCCCAAAAAACATTATTTAAGGGTGGGGGTCTGAAGAGTCTGAAAATGGATAAATTTGTCAATTACTGTAATTATATATGACATTTTATCCATTTTGATAACTAAACATATGTATTTGAGGTCAAAGAATCCATTTGTAAATGTTCCAGCAGTTTCAGAGCTACCGCGTTCGTAAAAATGGCCATTTTTGGTTAAATTCACTATGAGGGCGCTTTTGCCATTAAAGGTAGATGTGCTTTCTTATTGCATTCATTAAAACTTATCCTAAAGGTAATAATTGGATGAGTAACTACTCCAGAATTGAGCTCTTTAAACTAAACGGTTTCGTTGTGGCAGCCAGTTAAATGGAATACATCATTACGCAATTTTGTGCCATAGTTTGGGTGAGGTCAACAAATTTTGCACCCTATGTGTTCAATAGATACATTGCCAAATTATAAAATTGGCACTGTTACCAAATAAACGAACTCTGTGCTTAAAATTTTCAGAAATATACGTTAAATCGGGGCTTATCTTCAATTCAAACCAGAAACATTCTCAAAGGTAAGGTTAGGGGTGCGTAAGCTGGCAACGCCCTCAGTTGGGCTTATTTTTACCTCCAATGCTAATTTTATGAAAACGGGGGGTGAAAAATCAAAAATCTGACGAAATTCAATCAAAAATGGATTCCTTGACCAAAAACATAAAAATTAATCTAACACAAGTGCTAAAATGTGGTATGTCATTCCAGTAACCTGAATACATTTTCATTTTAGACCCCCCCCTCAAAGTTTGATTTTGGGTGGCACTTTTCTTCTCATGTTTTGTTGGGTGGTTTTTTGGCCGATCTTGAACAAATTTGGGTCAAATGGCCAGATCAGCTGCATCAAAGAAGAGTTAGGACAACAGATCTTAAAAACATCATCATTTTATAGCCCACCCCTAATTAAAACACAATTTGACTAAGTTTTATTTTGCCATGTAGTAAATATTTTTTCTCCTCCCCCTTGAAAAGGGGAAAGCAGGCTTTTTTGTACCTATATTTTCTGACAGTCTGTCCTATTGAATGAAAACAAGCAAGAAAATCAATTTTAGCACCAAAACCTACGGGAACTGTTTCATTTCATACCAAACCACACTACACGGCTCACATGTGGTGTAAATAGGTTGACCTCTGTATGACCCTTGTGTGAACTTTGAACCCCATTTTCTTAACCTTTCTCACATATGTGTTTCACTCTAAAGTTATCAACCATGGACATATATTATACTAATTTAGGGATGTTACTTGTATTCTGATTATTCCTATTTCCTTTCCATACCTGTAGGAGGTTTGCACTCTTGAAAGGAGCTTCACTCTGCCACCACTGCCCATGACACTATGAAACGTGCATTGACGGACAAGAGAGTGCATATCAGCACGGACGTGTTACTCAGGGACACGAGGAGTTCTCACTCCCGCGCGTACTTAGCGACAACTCAGCACCAGCCAGAGTGTCTATGAGCAGGTGGCTGAGAGTCATGGCGACTGGGTTGCAAATCATTCTTTGCCGGGATACTCGTAAGTAATTCTATCTATATTAAAGGTGCTTGTTCCGATCATCTTTGGGACCAGGTCGACTAGGTGTAAATAGGGGTTTCAACCCTTAATCGCCAAAATTTTGAAAAAGGGGGGTTTCAGGGGTTTTTGCTGTATGCAAGCATATTGCGTGAGTATTTTAATGGGGTGTTGCAGTGCTGTGACAGATTACTTCAGGACTAGTCTGGATTTAAAAAAACAAGCTAAATTACAAAAAAAAGACGAACTTGGAAGAAAGAAATAAACGACCAGTTACGTTGGAGGATTGAATTAGAATATGAGGCATGGATTACTGTATCATGGTAGTTAGATCAGTTGGATACTATCACTTTGGTACAGAAAGTCAACTTAATATTCTAAAGAAAATGATTTATGTAACAGCTATAGAGCTAAAAACCAATGTTGTAATGCATCACCCACCGCACTGTATGCTATCAGTTAATCATTAGTTTTCTCAGTCTGTGGATTATAACCTGAGGATAAGCATACCTATGTTTATTCTTCTGCCAGGCAGAAGATAAATCCTGAATTGACCAAAATCCAATGCAGTGGTACACAGTTCTTCATTGTGTGTATACAGCCCATCCATTGTTTTTACACTTCTCAGCTGTAACTGATGATCGGCTGTTGAGTTCAAGAGTCTCATTATTTCCATGATGGCCATGGTCCGTGATATAAATACCCTCCTTGCACCACTAGGATAGTGGACATTCCCTGCTTGCATAACTGAGACTAGTCTAACCTAAGGTTTTTCTGGTTGGTTGGGTCAGATTGCAAATTGCTCTTGACCAATTAAACTGTAAATGACTTCTATAGCAATTTTATCCAAATAATACTTCCCTGTTATATATACAATTGTGTGTTACAGAATTACATTGTTTGGATGTATATTTTAACACTGATACATGGAACTATTTCTAAGCAGGACTAATATGTTTCATGTGTGGTAGTAAACAGACACAAATTTGTACAGCGATGTATGCACAGCTATTTACTAACAATAGTGATTTGGCTTGCCACGGATAGAAGTTCCTTTCAAGGGAAAGTATGGTAACCTGAAGCGTGGTGTTCTATGCAATGCGAATTTCTACTTCAACAATAATACCAGATGTATCAGAAAAAGTAACATGAAACTGAATGTCTTTTGTTTCACCATAAAGGTTGTCATTATGATTGATGCCTGACATAGTATTCATTACAATTATAGTGTTACAAAAAGCATTGGTTCTTCACAAAATTGTGCACTAAAATGACACGCAGAAGCGATGGTCCTTTAAGGAATCGTCTTGTTTTTCAATATAACACGGGTACTACTATTGGTAGTAGTAAACTTCCTAATAAGGACACATTTTTTGAAGGGGTGGGGAACAAAAAAATGAGAACCTATCTTTTATCAAATCGATAAAACAGAGTTTTGATACGCCGAACTGATGAAATGAAGCCATGCAGTACGGTTGTACATTGACAGTATAGTCCCAAATGTGATCGCGCAGATTGAGTGCACGTGTATCAACGTGATATCGCTGAAAACCCCACCTCACGGCTTTGTTAATTTGAAGCTCAAATAATGCTAAACTTAGAAAGTCAATGAAACTGTAGATGCTCCACCTGCTTCTAACGGGACATATGAAGACCACCTCGTTTCATTAACAAAGATATGTTGTTTCACAAACCTTACCCCCGATGTTTACTTAAGTTGGGTTCATACTTCCGGGTTTGAGTTCTTCTTAATGTTTATACTGCAAAGCTTTTGAAGGTTGTTGGTTTGGACTATTAGCCAATCAAAGAACGTGAATTACGGAATATAATAAACTTCCAAATTACAGGCTTACCAATCGGCAAAATGTAATTATGACCTGTGACTCATTCTGAAACACAAGTTCAGAATCGCAGAATGAAATGATGAGAAAATGGCGGTCGTAACCGAGAAACCGTCTTCTGCAGCATCAATGCAAACCTATGGACAATTTTCTAATAGACTGCAAGGGCACTCTATATTGTTTATTGGATATTGCTTGCGATACCAAGGTACAAGCGTCGATGAAAGGGTGAACAATGGCTTGTAACGTGCTATTATTTAGGCTAACTCATTGATGTTTTTTTGTTTAAAATTTAATTTTAACAATATTCCGATTTTTTTTTGGATTACTTGGAAGCAATGGGATGATACGATAAGTTCCCTGCGTGCAAGAAAACCCCTTAGCTTCCGCAAATGCTATTTTCTGCTCTCAATCAATAAAAGTGCGTATATCGCGCAGAAACGCAACATAGCGCGAACCCGCTGTTGGACCCCCCTGATTTACCCGGAATAGTATCGATTTTGATATCCGATGAAAGGCCGTATGTTTCGCATTGTCGTCCTGAAATTGAGAGCCTCAAATCCCTTTCATTCCCAAGATATAACAAAACCGCCATTTTAGTGGTTTACCCCATCAATATTAGCAGGAGCGTTATTGAATAGGGCTTTTGCAACATGTATTATGTTCTTGCCAGCAAAAATCGCAAGTTTTTTTCCCACGTACTTATGGGGTGTATGTGCAAGTGCGAGGATCTCTCTATCAGAGAGAACACACTACACATAAATCGGAACAAGACCTTTAAACACCATCGCCTTTTTACACAAGTTCCTGAAGGCCCAAATCTACCAGGCACTTTCACGAGTGATGATTCCATTAAGTTTGGCTTAATCAAGAACACCTTTTCAGTACAATTTTGTTTGGCCACTTCTTCAGATGTTTTACCTGTTTAAAAGACAAAAGCTCATGAAATTCACAAAAGTAAAATCTGGTAGAAATTTGAGTTGTACAACAAGTTTTTCAAGATATTTTATGAGACTTTTTGAGAGATGTTACAACACTTTTTTGAGGACCAATTTTCCAATTTTGTCCATCACATTAACATCGCTGTACAACAGTATTTTGTTTGTAAAAATCGTTCTGAAACCAGCTATTTGAAATTGCTTGATATACATGTAAGTGTCCTAACATACATAATATATCTATCAAAAATCCTCTCACAAAGTCTGGTTCAAATCATCTTTTTTTGTTGCAATGTTACCACATTAATGGATATGGGTAATTACATAAATAATGCACACACTGTTAAATCCAGAAGTGATGTTTTCATGGCATGACTGGTACGAAGTACTAGACTATGCTCATTGTTACTGTGCACATTTGTTATCTAGTGGATATCTTTCTTTGTAAGGTTACAAAATTTTTTTCTATTGCAAACTGGAAACTGTATTTTGAAGGTAAAAAATCAAAACAAATTATCACTTTTTGGGCAAAATTGTGTGACCTTCTCACTTAGTCATTTTGCGAGATTAGAGCCTTTGGTGTGGTAAAATTAATTAAATGGGTTCATAACCCTAACCCGGGACCGGTCTTTTGCTGACCGATGGCCGCACATGCAACGAGGGGCTCCTATTTTTATTTTTAATAACGGCCCCCGATGCCACGAGAGCCAAATTTTGCGTTTTCCATTGCATCTCGGCCGTTTCCTCGCCCCGTCACAGGAATAAGTAACGTATAGTCGATAACTCCCTATGCAACACAAAACATCGCGTCATTTTCCCGGACGACGGCCCAGCTGCACGAAAAACATCGCGTCATTTTCCGTAAGACGGCCCAGAATGCAACGAAAACATCGCGCCATTTTTCCGGAAAGACGTCCCAGATGCAACGCTGAGCATCAGCGTGCGAATAAAATAAAACAGGGATAATAATAAATAAATAATAAATAGGATTTCGTATTCACACTTATCTTCATGAAATTTGTAGCTTATAGTGCGCCAGTCGTGCGTGGCTGCTTACGCTACGTCATAGTCCTGCGTGGCGCTATCTGCTACGTCATGCCTCCGTTTTACGTCATGATGCGTTTATGCCTAAAAACAATACTCATCTAAAATGGTGGGCGCTATCACCATCGAATCTAAATTGTCTATGGGCATTGTGTACACGTCTCACCATCGCCTGATGAAACATTGCGCCTTCTGGGGCAACCGTCCGCAATGCATGAAAAGCATCGCATCATTTCCGGGAATACTGCCACATGCAACAAGGAACACTCGTCATTTTTCGTAAGACGGCCCAATTCAACCGAGGAACATCGCGTCATTTTCCGTAAAGGACGGCCAATGCAACGGAATTCATCGTCTTCATGTGCCGGTAAGACGCCCTTGCAATGAGGTCCAATTAGAGTCCGTTGCCGCGACAAAATAGTTGTTGACGGCGGAGATGCAACGAGAAACCATTTGCCATTTCCGCCCGTTACCCCCACGTTTTCGTTGCTCGGCATTGCAACTCCTCTCTCGGTCCGCCCGTTAGGGTTAATGATAGTGTAACAAACCCCTTTTTGAACATAAAGGCATAGCATTCGTGATCAATGATGGATTCCTTTCATGAGCATACTCAGAAAGCGTTCCTTGTGTAAGCTTTGGTGTCCGCCCCTGAATTTGCTATAATGGCCATGCGTTTTAACCTCTCCGAATTTTGTCACAACACCCTTTTTTTATGGGAAATTTGCGACACAAACGTTTTTTTCATTCAAATGATCATATCGTTCAAACTTTACCCACACCAAATAAAGTATCCCTTTTCTTAAAGAAATTGAACAAGGAATCCAAAAAAACATCAGAAACCATTGTCAGGTGTAAGGTTCTAATGCTTACATTTTTTTTTACATTTATTTTTTTAATGAGGCAAATGTCAACTGAAGTTCCCCATGTTATAAATGTTCAATCAAAAAAACTTATGTGTTACCCCCCTTATCTGATTTGTGTCCTTTTTCTTGGCCCTTGATCTAGCCTATATATATATAGGGGGCTTATCACTCCACAAAAATGTTATACTTTTTCATTCAAAAAAAATGACCAAAATAAACCCTGCGTTTTTTGTCGCACTTCAATAGACTTTCATGAACCATCTCCCACAGGGTTTTCTGGTCCAATTGTGAATTAGTGATTTTCTCATTTAGAATAAACTTCTTCAACTTGTTGAAATTTTAAAAAATGGTTTGCACAAGTCACTGAATGAGCAAAGATAGCAATGATGTACCGTGCTTGGTAACTCACACATTTTCGATAAATTTACAAACTGTATAATTGCACCTATAAATTTCCACCAGACCAGCAAATTTAAAACTTTTCTTTCTCTTCAAATGTTCCCATTACACTGTACAGCTATAACAGATTTGTTTAAATTCATTACAGTAGTCCGACATCTTAAAGATTTGAATGTTTTTGCGGTCCCCCCCCCCCTTCTTCAACATTGCTGGCAACACATAATATTCGGGATAAGGCAGTCCTGAATTTGACAATGTAAATCCGTGGCGAGATTTAATAATTAATCCCAAACTACAAGATACAATCCTTTGGTATGATAGCATTCTTTTTGTTTTGAGTTTGTACGGATAGGATTGCCTCCTGATTTGCTCATAATAATAGCCTGTGATTAACTTTGTGCCATGTGGATATTGGGTTTGGTGACCAAATTCACAATGATTTTCTATTCCAATATTTGACACCATGGATTGTAAATGAAGCAAAAAAAAATCATAATGTCATTAATAGGTTCAGTGCTCCTGTTTTTAGAACATCATACTTGGACTGAAATGGCTTCTTACTGTTATTAGTTATTATTTTTAAAACTTAATGTAGGCCTATTGTCTTGGAGAACATACTAGTAGGCCTATAATTGCCTAACAGTAGTGTATTATTTTAGGTATTTTTAATTAAAATAAGATAATACTGTCAGCTCTATATTGACACCAAATTTGTTGAAAAACATTTGATTTTAAAGCAATATCAACATATTTGCACTTCAAGGCCCTCAAAAAATTACATTTCCCATAAGAGATTGTACATATGGCAACAACACCGCTTCCTCATGCCCCGCTGCCCTCCACCACCCCCGACTTCGTCATGAATTGAATGCCATTCTGCTTATGTTCAAATACCAATGAAACTTTCCTACCTTAATATTAATTGTTCAAGGCTTTCATTTGAATACCAAATTTACTGCCATATCTCTTATACTTCAAACTTTCACCAGATTATTACAAAAAGTAAATGACCCACAGGTGAAAAATGTGACTCCGCCACCCTTTTTGGGTGTCAAGTTCAAAAAGCATGTCCCCCTTCTAAGTGAAACTTTCATATATGAGTTTTTAATCTTTACCCTAACCCACACATCCACAAACCACAACCACTGACTGTACATATTTGAGACGTTGTGAGAGCATGATTACACACTCCACATAAGCTATTTGTTCAGATTTTGTGAGATTCATTGTGTCAATGCCTAGAACACCGTGTGATTTGTGAGATTCCTTGACTTTAAATAAACAAATAAAGTTCAGAATTTTGAAATACTGTATCTATTGGTGAGATCAGTGATTTTCCTTCCTAGTCAAGAAGGAAGAGTGTTTTTTTGTGATATTCAGTGATGTACACGTTATAGATATCTTTCGCTGTATGGTTTTGTGAGATTCAGTGGTCCTCTTCGGAAAGTGTCTTTGTGGGGTTAGGGTTAAAACAAAAATGTGGGCATTTTTAATGTTATTATGGTGGCATTTATCTAGTTTTAATAATTTAGGATGAATATTTAGTGAAAATATGTCGGGGCTTATTGATGGCCCACATTCAGTATCAAAACACACATTGTTTGCTGACAATTGTACCTAACTTGCTTCATATTTGTGGTTTCTTTGCAAAAAATATAAAAAACTAACCACTTTCAGTCTTATTTGGAAAATAAATTTTTGGTGTCCCGCTTACACGAGGAACCTTGAGGTATCATTTTCCTGATCAAAAATTGTGTCAAAACATATCGTTTGCTCCTTTAGTGGATTTCTGTTTGTAATTTGATCACTTTTATAGAAACAAAGACAAAACTAGTGTAAAACATGCCTTGGGATGCCCAATTGAAAAGTTCCTTGTGTAAGCGGGAGACCGTTCACAAGGAACCTTGTTTTTCCTACTTTAATCACTATTTTGGGTATTTATTTGCTCTAATTTTAGTTTATATTGTTTGCTTATCTAAATTTTGAAAGAACTTCCTCAATATGAAATTTGCTTGTAAGTTATGTTCAAGAAAAAGCTAAGGAAAAGCTGATTTTGTTGTGTTAGGGTCAAAACAGCATGTATATGTCACAAGTTGTGTGCCTTATTTATGGAAATACCCATATGTGTCCATCAAAAGATGTACATGTAACGTTTGCAGTAAGAAAAAGTGGATTTTAGGTTAAAAATTACATTTGTTTGCCCAAATATACTTTTTGGAGTGTGTCTTGCCCAAATCTTTCCATTTAAAACTGATTTAATGACCCAAAATTACATTTGATACTTGAAATTACACATTTTATGTAAAATTGGGAAGATTTGGACCCCCTCTATTGTAAAATATGCCACTAGTCTTCAAAATAATACTACTCGGGGTTCACGCTAAGTTGCGTTTTTTTTTAAATCTTGCAAAAAAAATATATTTTTCAGTAAGCTCGGGCACACTGCGCCCCTAGAAATGAGTGACCTGACTTTTCACTTTTTAGTTGTACGAACTGCAAACTCATTTTCATGCTAGTAAAATATGTAACGTAATATGTGGACAATCTTGTTTTCATTCACAAGTTATGAGCGTAAGTAGTTGTACTAATTGTGATCTTACACATTACAGTACAAATATACACTGCACTGATAAATATAGCGTACACATTAGTCTATAAAACGAGTTGTTTACGTAAATAAAAAATGAAAGTTATGCATTGGATTTTCCGCGGGGAACATTTTCATGTGCTGCTGTTGGTCTTTGCGTTCCTTGCCCGACGTTCCTTGCCGTAAAATCGCAGGGAAAGATTCCAATTTGATAAAGTGGGAGTTTTAGCAAGGATTAGTGGTTTGCCCTCGGGCTTCCAGTATTTACAGTTAGCCTGACCAGGTTTATGAATTCAACAACCTTGGATGGAATAAAGCTATAGGTTGTTTTTGAATCACAGGGGTTTCCGGAACCTGTCAGTTACGAGCAAGCCAGCCATTGTCATCATGCATTGTATTAATGTGTTCTACTACTCGGTTGTGAATGTGATTCTAATTGTATGTATTTAGCTAGCATGCCATGGACTGGGATAGTTTATTTTAGCTACCATCTGTGTCTCTTCTTTTGGTATCATCAGGGAGGATAAAGAACTTGCGCCACATGAATCTCATGTACTAGTCGTGTAAGTCAACATGTTGATGACAAATTTTAAAGGAAGTACAGAGGCAAAATGTATTGAGTATATTAGGGGCAAACTCAAAGATAAGAAAGGTGTCCAAGATTCATTGCAAAAGGTTACCTACAGGTGTACTACACAACAGTCCTAAAAAAGCAGATCCTCGCGTCTTGGTTGTTTTGTATTGAATACTTCGTTGATCCAGTAATATGTTGACTCATTGCATTGCCTCTTTGCTGGGTCAATTATGTCTGCGGTTGAATTGATTCATCGTCGCCCGTATATAGACAAACAACCCCTGCAAAGATTTTCGCAATCATCTTTGCAATCATGGAAAAAATTCAAGCTGGCCAAGACATCCGCTAAACAAAATAGCGTCTGCATGTGCACTGGCAAGGCATCAACTTGTCTTTTTCAATTGCCGTTACCGGAATAACAAGGACGACCACAACCACAGAGCTGGCATTGCACACTGGCACTGGGCAAAGCAACCGGTTGGTTTGTGTGGAGGTTTCATCAGCCGAGTTTGGATGTAGCATACGTGTTGTCCTACTAAACGCCCCTAGCTCTAATAAATGCCCCCTATGAGTTTTTTGATAAAACATTCAGAAATGGAAGTTAAAGCAATATTTTCACATTGTTTTGAAGACGCCCTCCAATTTTTCAAAATTTGATATTTTCCCATTACGTTGGTAATTGTCTAGGAACATACCTGCCAACGAGAATGGCTTAAAAACTGCGTATTTATCACAAAATAAGCGATTTTTGTATTAAATTGGGATCGCCAATTGGACTTAACGGCAGAGCTTTGAAATGCTACGTTATGTCCCTTGCCATGATGAATTGCGCACCCGGGTCGAGAAATAACCCTCTCACTTGAACTTGCACGTTTTCCCAACGTCTTAAAGAACACGGTAATGGGATGAGCGTAGACACGTACATTGGCGCTATTTTCCCTGGCTATTTCACATTGAAGGCCCGGTTCCCGCAGCCGTTGAATTATTATCTGGGGATCCCCGATATAATTAGTCTCGTACAAATTCGCCAATTTTCCCCGTCTTCTTGTGGACCAGGGACAGTGTCGAGCTTAACCATTCGCAGGTATATTTTAATAACTGGAGGCCGATATTGTACCAATGTCAAACCGTGTAAAATAAATTCTCCAAATGTTTGAAAAGATTGGGGCCGCCCTTCAAACCAAGTGTGCTAATATTGCTTTAATCTTACCCAAAATCACCTGATTTGATGGCCGGTGTTGAAAGCGATATGAGTCCTGCTGGAGGCCTGACGTGCCGGGCTCCAGAGCCGATAACGGAAGTAAGAGCGTTAAACTAATGTTACGTAAAGATCCACTTATCGATTGCCTATTGTTCACCATTTTCCCGGACTTGGAGTACGCCACACTAATACTGTCTACACCGGACTGTCGTAATCCGTATCATACGCTGTCGCATCAATGTTTTTCTGCTCACACGCACTCAAAACGTGGACCCAGCCACCGTGTTTTGATTATAATAGGCGGCCTGGGTTGAAATCCCCAGACGCGCGCACCGAACACCGCTTCTAAGCTGGTCATGTGATTTTTGCGGGATTTTTTTTTTGACGTTTCCATTTTGACTAGTTAATAAACCTGGCCCCCACTTTTGAAAAAAATCCACCGCGGCCGGGGCGTTAGTTATGCAACAATATGGTATATAATATTAGTCATGGGGACTCATATACGGTTAGATGCTGTATGATTTCCAACATTCGCTGACCCGTCAACAATTCAAGCTAATTTTCTTGACCAATAACTAGACCTTGGCATTCTGTATATCAAGTTCTCAATGTGGGCAGGATAGAAGATTCCAGTAGCTTCCCACAATGCAGTGGGCTTCCAATGGAGGTTTTTGTACGGTACTGATGTAACTTAGTTGACGAAACTGGCTAATTGACAGTATTGATCAAAAACTTGATTTAACTTATGGCATTTGGTAAGTGTTTCATTTTCAATCTCTAACATTCCAGAAAACCTGTACAAACCTAATCAAATGGAAGCAATGCTTGTGGTAAGCTACTGATAGGTCTTCTCTTGTTTGGCAAGGTATAACTGGTACCATATTTTTCCAGTTGTTTGATATTCTTATGTGGTGCCTCTCCTTGACCCCTTTTCAATTGCAAACATATCCTGAAAGTGCTGTTTTCTTAGTAGGTTATGGGGGTTTTCCTATATATTTGTTGAAGGTAAAACGTCTGACCATGAGATTAAGTCAATATTCTGAAGTTCATATAGAGTATGGGATAGAATTATAATTTCATGTAGTGTGGGACTATGGTTAAGGGTTCGCGGTAATCTAGCGCTCATATCCAAATGAGGACGTGAAAACGACTTAGCTTAGCCTTGATAGCTAGGATGTGTGCTTTCACTTTTAAGCCCCTCAGGGTCTATAAATAGAAATGTTGCTCAGATAGATTTAAATAGAATAAATAACACTTTGTGTCCTGCATTTCCAGTACATCTGGATTTCTGCTTGAAGGAATCAGAAATTTTTAAATGGTCAGAATCGAAACCTTATATAATTTTCTGGTGATGGTTAATTATGTAAGTGATTTCATCAGTTTCAGTGCTGGTTAGAGCTAAATACCGCGTTTTAAACTTTACGTAAAACTTGAGAAACCCATGAACAAAGTTTCAATAAAGACGATTATTGCCGATTTAGGGAAATGTGTATCCTAATTTTTCCATTTTCACATATAGGTCCGACCAAACTTATACTACAAATACATTGTTTTTTGTGTTTAAGATTAATAATGGATATGAGGAAAAAGGAGCGGACAATGTCATTTGACAAGGGTTAAATTCAATAATTTGGGCAGCCAACAAGGTTTTGCAAGCTGGGGGGAAAAACTTGAAAGAGATTTGTAACCACCGGCCCCTTCCCCGTTGGTAGACAAGGGTTAGAGCATGATGACAACATTGATAGTTTGAGTTCAGTAGCTACGCATATTTTAAATATTTTTTTTCAATTGGTCTATGGCCCATTGCTAAAATATTTTGTTTTCTAAAATAAGCTACTATTGGTTATCCATCATGGTCATTGAATTGATGGATATTGTCAGCGAGAGCGGCGTGTTTAATGTCGGCTCTTAGTTGCGAAACTAGTCGTGGGAACCGTTTTATGTCCGTTTTCTTCCTTCCCCAACAATTCGGCAAATGTTACAGGAGGAATGGGCTTCGCCGTAGGTTTTTATTTGTTTGGAATTTTAGTGACGGGAGGATGCAGTTTTGGTGACTTTTGTATCTTTGTGTCAAGTTGTGGACATCATTTGAATGCCGTGCTGTCGTTTTCTTACTGAATCTATTGTTTAGTATGCACCTATTTACCTGTTCTAGTGGGTGTTGCTTCAGTGCGAAAAAATGAATGATGATCGTGTTACCGATTCAGCTCATATCTACCAAGGGCTTACCAGGGACCGAGATCAAACACAAGTGCGAGTTCCTTTGACTTGAGTAGATTTTATGATAACAAATTTCCCTGATGAAGGTCGCCCGGCACTATAATAGAGATATGACACACAAGAAGTTGTTTACTTGAGATCAGACTTGTTGTATGTTTTATAACTTCGGGGGTATTTTGCAACTAAGTCTCAACCAATTTTCCACCAGCAAAAGTTACAATTTGCTCCTTTAGAAAAGCAAAACTTCAAAAATATGAAGTCTAGGGTACTTAGTCAAATTGGTATCGTGGATCGGTCCGTTTCAGAAAGGCAAGCCTTATATTCCCAGTATGCATCTGAACTAATGCATAGTGTTGATGGTATATTGATGGATGAGAAGTTGGGTTGTTGTTTTCGACGCAAAGTTTAGAAATTTTTAGTTTATGTATATTGGTTTATATTTTTTAGGTCTTTGAAACAATTTGGTGTAACCTCTGAGGAACCTTATCTGGGTTGTCATTTAACGTTCATTGTTGGCGTGTGTTTCGATACATGGACCTTGCTGCGACATATGTATACCACGCCCAGCGTGGCTGTTCCTCTAACGATGTGCACTACGTTGACCTTTTTAACTCACCTTGAAACTGTTGAAAGCATTTCTGGTATTCACTAATGGCTTGAAAGTTGAGAGCCTTTACTATATTAGTTGGAAAAATTTTCTAATATAAATATTCGAAAATCCTATAAATATGAAAACAAAAGGGTATTCACTGCGACAGCGTGGGCATACTTCGGAATATAATTAATAACCCTTACAACTGTTATTCTATTGTGAGGGGGGATGTTGGGACTACAACCACGCTTGCCTTACTTTGACAGGTTTTGAGGATCTTTGTTAGTCTGTTAGATCTTTGTGTCGACGGTGCTTCACTACCAGGAATTGTCCTAACATTGCGCTTTTACCTTTTAATATCACCGGGCTTCGTTGACAAAAGCGGAAAATGTTTAAATAACGTGCGGTTAACATATCAATACTAAGTGGAAAATCTTTGAACACATCTGCCCGAAATTCATACATGTTGGTACAAATATCCTAAAATGGGGGTGTTCAGACAAGAGTCAGCGGAATTTGTCAATAATACCTTATTTTTGATGAGGTATTCCCCTCAAAATTGGCCTGAAAACCACAAAATTAATAGTAGTAATAATATAATAAAAAACCGCCTTAAACCCCGACAATTTGCTCTGCTACCAGTATTTTATGACCCCTCTGATATCCTTTACCTGGTGCAACCCAGCGTCAATGTAAGATGCGTAAAAGAGATTGCATATACATTGTTATCACGCTTGCCTGCATACAGATCATTGTAGGCATATCCGTGTACCTGGAGTGTGAATGTTAACTGTCTAGTGTACATTTGCCGATTACCTCCACGTATCAGAGAAGAGAACCCTGACCCAAGTCTCATATTATATATATAGAGTGGCTCTAATGACCCTATATGGTCCCTTTGACCCCATTTTGGTTGTCAATCTACATAATACAACACTTCTGAAACTAAAATGCTATGACAAACTACAGGACCACTGGTCCCGGACTCTTACTGGTATGCTCAGAAATGGACCTATTATACCCTGTGCCCTTGGTGACCTCTGAATGGCCCTATTTGACCTTATGTCCCCATTTGGTCAAGAATCTATTTATTATAAAAAACAACGTTTGTGGGCTTGTGGGTTTGTCCGGCAATGTGTTTTCAATCATCACCATCACCGTCCTTTTAGCATAAGGATTGGAATTTTGTTGTGGAGTTAGAGTTTTCCGCCGGTACAGTTTTATGGTCCACCATTTCGATGGGTCGTCAGGGGTCAAAGGTCATTTCAGGGGGTCATGGAAAATGATGGTGGTGTTTGAATAAAATAAAACGTTAACAAGTAAGAAAAAACAAGAAACACATTCTTAGGCGAAATGATAAAGTCTTTGGGTTCTGACATAGTTTTCTCCCGATTTCGGATGACCACAGCACAGCAATATTTTTATATTTACCATTTTTACCTGCTATAGGCTATGCTGGTGTCTTAAATTGTTAACAAATTAACTCCAGTGTTGCAAAGGGATAGGCCTACAAGATAATAATCCATGTATGTGATTTGAATTGCTGTTTGCCCCTTTGTGGAGATTGCTCCATCAATTGCTATTAGTTGCAAAAGTGTTAGGTTATATTATTTTTAGTGCGCCTGGGTGTGACTTGTTTCCCATTGACCGTTCCCCTAAATGGGATCGGTCAAGACGGCGGAGCCCTGTCAATTTGTTTTCGGAACGCTCCTTTATTTTTTAAAGCTCTACGCATGGTGCACGTTCATATGGTGTAGATGGCTCCCGTTCAATTATGACCTTTAAAGTGACTTTTACTTCGACACTTCATTTCATATTATTTAAAAATCTCCATCGGTACTTAGTTCCTACTGACAGCTTTCCGTAAATGGGAGCTGTCATACGGCGGGAGCCCCTGTCAATTTTTTCGGGACAGCTTTACTTTAAAGAGCTCTTCTCATGATGCAGTTCATACTATGTAGGTGGCTCCGATTTCAAGTTGATCCTTTAAAGTTGACTTTTACTTCAACCTGTTCAGGTCATTTAAAAAAATCCAAATGGACTAAGTTCCTTTGACAGTTCCTTAAATGTGAAGCTTTCAATTGTCTTTAAGACAATATCCCATTGGCTGTAAATCCCCTTCTGTAGGAGGGTATTACAACTGACATGCTCGCTATTTTTTTAAAATCTCCCTGATTCTAATCAAATCTCCGATCAATATCCAATCTCCCCGTATTCCAACTCTCAATGTTGCAGCCTCTGCAAAAAGGTCATCAGGGTTCTTTTCGTGTACTTAACGTGTTTGAACTATGGATTAAGTTTGTGTGGTGGTAGTTTCGCCGTCCGAGTTTTGTGGTCATGTTTTCGAGGGGTCATTTTGGGTCAAAGGGTCATCCGGGGTCGGTATCGGGTACATGGCTGTGCTGTTACATATGGATATAGTTTTGGTATGGTGGTTAGAGTTTCGCCATACCAGTTTTGTGGTCATGTTTTTTGAGCGGGTCATTTTGGGGTCAAAGGTCATCAGGGGTAGTTATCGGGTACATGGCTGTGCTTTGACGTATGGATAAGTTTTTGTGATTGGTGGTAGAGTTTCGACGTACAAAGTTTGTGGTCATGTTTTCGAGGGTTTTTGGTTTCATCGGTCATCCAGGGGTCGTTCGGGTAACTGGCCGTGCTTTGACGTATGGATAGGATTTTTTATATTGTGAGTAGAGTTTTTGCCGTACAACTTTTTGGGTCACATTTCGAGGGTCATTTGGGGTCAGAAAGTCATGTAGGGTCCTTTTTGGGTAACTTGGCTGTGTTTTTCATACCCATGCTTTGACCGTATGGATATGAAGCCCCAGGGTGCTAATAGGTCGAATACAGTACCTTGTTGCCCTGTTCTGAAAAACCTTCCAGTATACTCATCTAACAGATATGCTCAGTTAGCGAAGACCCCGCGAGCACAGTCTCCACACTAGTATCTACAATTTCTGCAAATAAGTTACAGGACCACCAACTGCTCAAAGGACTTTAGGACTCATATAGATATTACAGTTTTGACCTCTGATGACCTAAATGAACCTTTGGCCCTGTTCAACCTTTTGCACATCTATAATTTATAACCGTTGGTCTTCTGTCACTACGTGTCGTCCTGACTGCATATGTTCTCTGAGAACCGAGGATGCACCTTCCCTGCCCTTGGTGGGTGGGGTGCCCCTTGACCTTACTAAGACCGAGTCTGTATTGGTTAGTGTATCAAAGGTCATCAGGGGCATTTCAAAGTCAAATGACTCAATGGGGTAAACTTTGGTGTATTCAGCCGAAACTTGGTGAGCGGGTCGGTTTTTTTATGAAATTTAAAAGGTCATTGCAAGGTCATAAGGGTCAGTCAAGGTCAAAGGAACATCAACCCGAAGGTTTTCCCATTTTTTTTTTTTCTAGCCAGGTGATCGCAAAACACAGGTGATAGCCAAAAATCCGAGGATCGCCAGTAAAAAAATACTATTAAGAAAACCACCGTCCATAACTCTTATGGAATGTACAGAATGACCTCTTTATGGCCCAATGCCCTTTTGACCTCCAATGACCTACTTGACCTTTGCCCCCCAACCAAATCTAAACATTCTTTCCAGTTAGTGTACTCGCCACCAACTTGCTCAAGATAACCCCTGGCCATGACCCTTGGCTATATTCAATTGACCTGTAATGACCATACATGACCTATGACCCACACGACACATTCCCTAACCTCCCAATTAATGGATTACTGCATCATTGATGCACTCGTTCCTCTCTTGTTCCCTGTTAGAAAACGGATTAACATTAAACTGAGACTTAAACTAGGAACTTTATTGACTATTGTTACAGTTCTACAGTCGAAGTCTATAGAATATGCTGTCTCTAAGTGGGACTCTTAAGTGCGCGGGGTGCTGTGCTTGGGCAAGTGCTACTATTCTTGATCATGCCTCTCTAAACCCCACAGATCTTCTCTCCCCTGCTTCCCATCCCCGCACCCCAGTCCCGCAATCGTCGTCATCCATTTTGGCTGAAGATGACTTACAGGGTTTCTCTGGTCTGTGAACCCGCTTTGTATGCTTCACTAACTTCACCTCTCTCTTTGCCTCTGATGGCACTGAGGAGGTTTCAAGGGGCGCTCGCTTCCTGATTTCCGCTTAAGATGTGAACAGTCTCTTCTGAGGGCACAATCATTCACACACCAGGCCCACTTCCAACTAGTTTACCAAGCTTCCAATCACATGGATTTCTATAACCCTATGTTGTGTTCCTCATCCTCTATATGCACCTTCCTCCTGTTCCTCCGGCCTCGTTGGAACCTGCACTCTCCAACAGGCTGTGCTTAATCTTTTTTTCCTCCCTACGTCCAGTGCCATAACCTCCACCTCATCCAGACCAACCACCACCACGACTGGTATCCTCTATTTTCTTCCCCCACGGTTACTGCCTCTACCTCTTGTGAAAGAATGCTCATCGGACTTTGCCAGCATACACTGGCTCTTCTTTAGCCACTCACTATCTCCTCTCCAATGGAACATTCCCTACTCCCCAAATTTTTCTAAGCGCCTTCTTCATTGTTCATGGCCTCTCATCTTCCTTGGTATAATCAACTGCTGTAGACCACTGCTTATCTTTTTAATCAGTCAACAACACGTCGCTAAGTTGCAATGCCAGAACGACGTCAGGCAACGTGATCTGTTTTTTTTCAGTTCTTTCACTTCTCATATTCAATGAGAAAATTGATCCACTGGTGTCTGATTCTTCTTTTCTCCAAGTATTCTATACTGACACATGCCCACATATCACACTAAGGTCATCTTCTTAGGGACCGGGTCTGAAGCAGTGGACTTTGAAGTGATTTTTCTTAATTTTCTTAAATATGGTATATATACATGTTACACATCATATTGTAGCCCATGTCACAAGTTTAAAATTCATGTCATTTTTGCTCTGGTTGCAAAATTTTTTTTTTTTTTTTTAAATTCAGTTTATCCTGAATTATCATAATTATAAAGATCATCGAAATCGGTGCTCCATTGTCCTGTAATTATTTAAATATTTCTTAAATATCGCAGGTGAGAAAAACAATAAAATACATAAAAATCACTTACCCAGTACATGAATTACTTTAAAATTAGGGACAATAAAATTACGTATTTATTCGACTTATGCAAATAAATAGCTTTCAATGGCGTATATAATCGCTTGTAAATCTCTAAATGTGATGTGATCTGGGAACCCGTCACATGTCGCACAGACAGTTTTTGAAAAATAAAGAAATACCTTAAAATCTGTTCTGCTGTACTCCTTCCTTGTTTTGTCAGAGATTAATAAGGGCATAACTTTTATAGTGTACATATGCAGAAAGACTAGACTGGGACAGATCTAATGTTCCAGACGCCGATTGGGAATGGATGTTGATCCCCTTAATGACCCCTTGAAGAGACTTGACTTTGACCACCTGTACCTTCCCAATATGTCCAAAGTCCTTAAATGTATAATTTTTTAACGTGTTAACAACTTTACAAGGAACAATATTATTAAGTTTCAACTCAATCCAAGCAATGGTCAGGGATTTGACCTTGCACCTCTATAACGTTGACCCCCTGGGTCACGAATAGGGGTCCTGTCATTTTTCTGTATTGACATATCCAGATTATTCCCGTCAAATTTCAGTTCAATCGAGCTTTGTTTTAATTTTGACCTTGAACTTTGACCTTTGGGTCGAGACTATCATCCACCTCTTCTACTATTATGGTTACAATCACTGTAGGATGCGGGGCTTTATCTGTCCTCTATAGGCTGAGATAAACCATTTGGTCTATATTTTTAAAATTTTTTGGGCAAAATTGACCTTTTGACCCCCCTTATGACCTTTGATTTTTGTATCCCGGTATAAAAAAAACCTCGTATCACAACAAAAATGCATTGTTCCAATTCAAATAACAAATTCTTCCTATGCTTAGTTTGTCTGTAGATACAAATAAATTCTTTAATTATTTAACCTAAAACCTGCAATGACTAAATGACCTTTGCCTCCAAAATAAAAATACCTTGCATACACCAGGTAACATGAAAGCATACTGCAATTAATCCACTGTACTATGTTTGGATTGAGAAACAATTTTTGAATATTTTGGGAATATTTTGGTTTTTTGACCGGAAGTTCCCTTTAATGACTACCTTTGACCCCCATGCCTAGCATACCGTTTTGTGAATGGTCTCAAGGCTGCTTCAATATGTGAGCCACGTTGACCAGCACGTTTCATATAGAGATTATCTATGTTTTTAAGATTTTTGAAGATTTTCACATTAAGACCGGCAGTGCCCCTTATGACCCTCCCCGATTGACTCTCAACCCCAAACTTTTTGTGAAGGATCCCAAGCTACCAATATGTATGATTCACGTTACGTGCATTGTAATCTGTAGGCGCTGAAACTTTTAAGGATAAAGAACTTTTTGACCCCTGTGACCCCTAGATGACCCCCACAGGGGTCAATTCATATTAATAAATGGATGCCCCCTCAGCAGTCATTCGGTGTGAGTCTGATCAACTACTCAAAACCCTTACTGACTAGACGCAGTTGAAATGTTACATAAGAAAACCTAGACCTGTGAACAGATCCTAATTTACAATACGGCCGTAAGTGGGGGGATGGTGATCCCCTTATGACCCCTTGATGTGACTTGACCTTTGACCGCCTGTAACTTCACCAATAATGGTCACAATGTCATTAAATGTATTTTACACGTGAAAACAAACTTTATCAAGGATCATCTTAGTGGTTTTCACTCAATCCAAGCTGTCAGGGATTTGCCTTTGCACCTCTATAACGTGACACTTGGGTCACGATCGGCAACTGTAATTTTCTGTATTTTACGATATCCCGAGGATTATTCTGTCAATTCAGTTCAATCGTAGCTTGTTTGTAAATTTGACCTTCTTGACCTTGACCGTTGACCTTTTGGGTTCGAGACTTAGCTAGACCTCTTCTACTCTTAATGTTACATCAACTGTAATACTAACGGGCTTTATCTGTCCCCTTTAGGCTAAGATAAATCCATTTGGCTTATTGTTACATTTTTTTGGCAAACTTGACCTTTAGACCCCCTTAATGGACCTTTGATCCCGGGATAAAAAAAACCCTGTGTACACAACAAAAATGTTTTTCAATGCACATAAGCAAAATTCTACTCTGCTAGTTCTGGAGATCAATTGTTGTAAATTATGACCTTAAAACCGGAATGACCTTAAATATGAACCTTTGACCATCCAAACTAAATATCACCTTGCTATGCCAGTTAATATGAAGCTTACCTGCAAGTTAAGTACTGTACTCTATGTTGGGTTTTGATATACAAAAATTTAACTTTCTACTATTTTGGAGTTTTTTGACCGTAATTTCCCCTAATGACCGTTGACCCCATTCATTCATTCATTCATTCATTCATAGTTATTTCCATCTCAACAACAATCCTAACAATATATATGATTTATATGAAAATAGACATTAAATTCAATTGAGATGAGAATACCTAAGAACGAAGGCTTGGTGATTATAGCACCCTTAATAAATTTTACGTTATTGGTTACAGTTAATTAAATGATAGACGAAAATTTTCTAATTACCCTAATAAGGGACAAAAAAAAAAACTTTAAAAACGAAACGAATTGACAATCAAACGTAACTATGCAAATAAACGAAAGGTGCAGATGGACAGACCAGACAAAACAAAACATTTGACAGCTGTATTCCGAGCACGCGTTTGTGAAGGGTCTTAAGCTGCTCCGTATGTATGAGTCATGTGACCATTGCAATGTTCATCATCAGATAGCTATTTTGAATATTTTTTGAAGATTCTTTCACATTAAGACCGGACAAGTTTTCCCCTTAATGACCCCAGACTGACTCTCAACCCTAACTTTTGGTGAATGGTCTCAGCTACTTCATATGCATGAGTCACGTTACCGAGCATTGTAACTGTAGGGCGCTGAAAACACTTTTTAAAGGAACCTGACACTTTGACCCTGTGACCCCTAGATGACCCGACAGGGGTCAAGTCATATGGTTAAAATTGGGATTGCCTACGGTCATTCGGGGTAAGTCTGGTCGGAATACGTCCAACCATGACTGAGCTAGACATGCAGTTGAAGTGTTGACGAAAAGAAGAATAAAAAGAAAGAACTCATCAGAAACAGAACAGACGGCCAGAAGTCCGTCCTTTACGTAAAAAGTTAATGGAAACTTTATATTTCGAACTTTGCAATGATAGTCAAAACTCAAAATATAAATTTGCACCCATGTGCGGTTTTCCCAATCGCATCACAAAGATAACCCATTTAAATTTTTCAATGAATAAGTATAGGAGGACTAGCGCTTTTGGCAAATTTCTCGACACTGCTTCACTTGATCAGCATATCTCGGGAACCGAATGTCCGCTTTTCCGAGCGAATAAAAAGCAATTTTGTAGATTACAATCTACACAATTAACCGTTGCATTATCTCATTTTCGTAACTGAACAATTATTAACCAACTTCAAGACCCCATACCCCCCTAAAACCACTTACAGTTAAAAAGCTGATCACAGCAGTTGGAATTGAATTGTAATTAAAATCTAATCAAGATTATTGCAGAATTGGGGAATCAAAGTTATTTAGGTGCTGGGCTTTGATGCCCTGAATTTATTGGGAATCAAAATTATATCAATTTTGTGTGATTGAATTTGAATTGGATCAAAACTTGATTTTTCTGGCCGAATGATTGAAACTGAATCAAACTACAATCTGGAATCGAAATAACACTACTCAAGGGTGAGCTGTATAGCATGATGAATAGGAAATCCTATGTAGTTCATTGGTACGGACTTCATCGTCATTTACTTGCCGAGAAAAGGAATTGATATCGTAATTGGAGTAAACTCCTCGGGGCTTTTCCATGGTCTTATATGGATCAGCTGCACGCTCATGCCATGGCAGGCTACCCAGCAGCTAGCCTAGCCTAGCCTATAGCCTTATGCCCTCAGCTTTCCACTTTTAAAGTTTTAACAAAGAATAATATTGCTATTTCGGGATATCACACAAATATTTAATGTATCTTATTTCCGATCTTTGTGGATCGATTGGTCTCTCCCGTGAAATGGAGGGCGTGGGGTAACTAACCCTTGACCTTCGGTCTCGGGAAATAGTCACCCCACACCCTCAGTTTCACCTTTTGGCCAATAGAATCCACAAGATCCCTCATGATCATTAATATTTGTATACTATTTCCAATGGTAATACCAGGGTTGTGAAAGCTCCTCTTTTTAAAGGGATTTTCTATTATCTATCTATCTATCTTCCACTATCTCTAATCTAATATATATATCACTATCTTCTATTTTGTCTGTCGTCTGTCTGTCTGTAGTCTGTCTGTCGGTATGTCTGTCTGTCTGTAGTATGTCGGTCTGTCTGTTGTCTGTCTACACTTGCCATAATGTGTCTTGTGCCAAACGCTTGGGGACGATTGCAGCGGCGAAAATCGGTCAGAATAATCATTTACCCAAGGCCCATGTGGGGTGTTCACAGATTTGGGTCTCAAGGTAACGTGGGATTTAAAGGGGGAATCTTTTGAACATCTTATCACAGTCCTCGTTGTGCCACAAATCAATTGCTATAATCACTAGAGTTGGTCAGAAGGAAGACGCTGACCAAGGTTCCGTATGGGTGTTCAGATTTGGGTCAAAGGTAATGTGGGCCAATTATTAAGGGGCAATCTTTGAAAAACTATAAATTCTTCTGTGCCACAAATAAAATTGCATAATCATAGACTGGTGCGGAAATCGGTCAGAAGAACCCGTGACCCAAGGCCCATGTGGGGGTTGTTCAACAGATGTTGGGTCAAAGGTTCATGTGGGCCGATTAAGGGGCAACTTGGAAAATCTATAAATCCTTCTTGTGCCACAAATAATAAATTGCTATAATCACTAGACTTGGTTAGAAGAACCAATGACCCAAGGTCCTATGGTGTGTTCACAAATTTGGGTCACAAAGGTCACGTGGGCCAATTAAAGGGGAATCTTTTGAAAAATCTATAAATTCCTTCCTGGCCACAAATCATATTGCCCTAATCACTACACCTTGGTCAAAGGAATCGTGAACCAAAGCCCATTGAAGTGTTACACATTAGGGTCAAAGGTCACAGGGGCCGATTAAAGGGGCATTCTGTGAAATCAAATTCCTTTGAATGCACAAATCAATGCTATAATCCAATAGATTGGTCAGAAGAACTGTGACCAAGGTCCTGTGGGGTTTTCGCAGCTTGGGGTCCCAAAAGGGGTCATTGTGGGCCGATTAAAGGGGGCATTGTTTGAAAATCTATAAATTCCTTCTTGTGC
>JAMKCH010056484.1:0-22800 GCA_023653785.1 Ophioderma brevispina
ATTAGAGCTCCATCCGGAAACTTCCTTTTTGCCAAATAGTGAGTTGAGATGCAAAAAACAGTGCTGAAGTGGAAATTCAGTTAATGGGATGATTAAATATTGTACAGCAACTGGTGTTGGCTTTTACATGAGTTGTGCAGTTTATTTCTATTTGAGGAATTTTGTTCTCAAAGATTAACTTTTTAACAAGGTCAATAGTGAGCGCTATGAAATGTCTGGGGCATTTTAATTAGGTCAAATATGGTACTGTAATACTGTAAATTGTTTCACTAGTTTTACAGAACGTTGAATTAGATGACAAAAAGAAAACTAAAGAGAAAGAAACTTTTAATTTAGATCACAACATCTAGGTTTCAATCATGATTATTTTAAAACATAAATTGTTGTTCATTGCTAACCATGAGAGGGTATCCTGAAGCTTTTAAAAGTGGGTTTGAAATATTTTTTATTTTGGCGTTTTTTTACCCTTTTACATATTTTTTTTATAGTGACGCTTGGTTATTGATTTTAAAGTATTAAAACTCCGGTCTTTAACAAAATTTTGTCAATTATTTGGTTTTACAAAAAAAGTGATTTTTTAAATTCAGTGATTTTAAAAAACAAAAAAACACGCGTTTTTAACCTAATTTTAAAATTTAAAAATCATGATTTAAATCAACGTGATTTATTTAAAGCGGCCAACACTGTAATAAAGTCGGATCAAATCGGGTCCTTTTTTACTGAATCATCCCATTTCCCGATAACCTGCCTGTTATAAACGTAGGTTCGTTTTTATTACCGATCGTATGTGTGCCACACCCCAGTACGTATCGAGACTATTTTATATCGACCAGGGACCACTGGATCGACCCTTTTTGAACGTAAGTGATTGTGAAAATCTCACAATCGCCAACGGCGCCATTTTGTTGATCGAGGGGAACGAATGAATGATTACGTCGTTGAAACATAATCCAAATGGCTCGTTATAGCCGAGTTTTCAAGACAACAGCCGGACAGGATATAAATGAAGTGGGTCTTCTGAACCTGGGGATTTAATAAAAGACGACCTTTTGAACAAGTCAAGCGATGTCAGCACGGCAATACTCCCTGGCCAGTATCGGCAGTCTACACATACAACAGCGGCAGGACTGTGTATTATTTTACCGCAATGATTAGCACAACACTAGGCATGGTTGATGAACTAGGGGAATTGTCTGATAAGTTGTGGTATTTTGAACAATCACAGTTAACGGACATTGTTTCATGTCTAGTAAGACATGCACATAAACATCATGATCACATCGAATCGCATCTCAGGCCATGATTGACGTGATGCATGGGTGGCAGGCACGATGGTAAGGTTTGGCATGGTATTGCTTTGTAGGGGGAGGACTCTGCACGTGCCGTTATTTGGTACGGTTACCGTATGTGTTAAGGCTGTCTTTGTCTCATTGATTGGATTTAAGATTCTGAAAAATAATAATCATAAAATTGGATCCATTCTTTGTCCAATGCAAAATTTTTGGTCTCGTCATGAGTTGAAAAAAAATAGCGGCTCAGCTTCGCTTCGTCCGATATTTTTCAAATCATGGACTCGACCCATAAACTTGTGCATTGGACTCAGTGGGATCCAATTTTATAAGACAGAAAACGTGGTGGAGGGGGGGGGAGGGAATCATGTACTTCGCGCGCTGAGTAGGTTTGTGGCGGCATGATATGCTAATAAATAGCTAATTTGCAGATTATGGGCTAAATTTGGGGTATTTTTTCACCCAAAAAATTGCTCCCGCCAGGGCGCTGTTTTGGATGGTTCGAGAACCGCGACGTTGATTCTTTTAAGCCTGTGAAAAAACAGACAGACCACCTTTGGTTACCTTTTACAGCAATCAAGCATTTTTAATTTTTGACCCCTTGTATTAGGAATTTTCTCCCCTCCAGGATTCGCCCACACTTTTTCAGGGAAGGGGCACCCCCGTCCGCCTTTAAATTGTCATTAACCTTTAGACGATTAAATACCACTGAGGAAATGATGCTCTGCTCACCACGGTCACAGATTGCGATCCAAATGACCCAACTAATTAAGTACCTGAACTGAACAGAACTCATGCCAATCTTGCAATTTAAGTCCTTTTTGTCACTCGGACTTACATGTGACAACCAGTGCAAAAAAGTATTCGGGTGTGTGAAATTTCCTCGTTTTAAGATGTGATTTCTCATTTTTGAAATTTTGTTCGCGCCAAAATGTTAGCTTTTTTCTTTGATTTTCAGCTGTTTTGGATTTTTACTCCCTTTTCCTCTTTTTTCCCATTTCTAATTTTTTTGTCACATGGCCTCTCAACCAATGTGTATTGGAGAAAATGCATTGTGAGAAGAAACAAGATACCCCGTCTGTCTTCGCCCTATGACCGTCAGAACCCCGGACCTGCTATAACATTGTACCACCAGGAATTAGGTTCTACAGCTACTGCAGTTGTAGACAGGAAGGCCAGAAGTCAAAGGCATACCTTTGTATATTTCAGACGTTTGCTCTTATTCCGCAGAAAACATGTGCAAACATTCACTTACCAAGTCCTCTTTTTCCCAGGAATATGGGCAAAAATCTCGTCTGAACATTATAGGTGCTTTTCCAAACAAGGTTACTGTTTATAACTAAAAAGGTGATTACTTTTATTCAGATCTCAATATCCCCATTTGACAAAACTTGGTAGTGTGTAGTGGGACTGCACCTTAGCTTAACTACCCAAGCAATGGCATTCACCTCAATATCTGTGCCATTTAATGAGCTAATTGCTACTTGTCTCTAGTACCAGGCCAGATCCTTGCAAGTTCAAAACTTGCCCTTATATTTTGTTTTTTGTGGTAATTTGGGTTCCTGTTGCACATTTCGTAAATGACTGAAAGTTTCATACGGTGATATTTGGTGGTTGGAAAGTCTAATGACTGGTATTTGGTGGTATTGGAGAAATTCTTGAAATTTCAGGGGGGTGGAGGTTACAGGCTTAAATGTCTATTACTCTTTGGACAATTTTAATGAATTCCACAAAGTAAAAATATGTGTTAATAGTGTTATTACTGCTAAATTACAAGTTATCATTTATATTTTAATGTCCTCTTATGACTAAATTCTTGGCAGTTATATACTGGATTTTTTTCAGTTAGCGTAATCTAACCATTTCTCAATATTCCAATTTTAATGTCCTGTTATGACTAAATTCTTGGAAGTTAGCCACTGGATATTTTTTGCAGTTAGAGTAAACATAACCATTGCTCAATATTCCAAGTATTGCTTTTGATAGCCTGGGAAGCTTACAGTTTATTCATCATCAAATTGAAGGGAAATATTTGCTGATAGTCAACAACTATATGCTTCCCTTGCTATTTTGAGTATTCTGGTTCATGTGTGATACACCTATGCAAATTGCACATCAGTTTACAAAGTTATGAGGTTCATTGGTTCCGTTCAGCCCATTTTATTATGCATATAAATTATATTAGTAAATTTCTGTAAACGGCATTAATTTCTAAGTATGGCCCAAGTAGTGCAACCGTAGTTCTAGTTTCATGTGTTAAAGGTCCATGGTCCAATCACTAATAGCCTCGTCCCCAGGGACCCCAGATATTACCAGAAGTCAAAATTTTGGTATCAGAAGAAAACTACTATTTTTCTCATTTACCGTGTGAAATCTTAGGGCTAAATGATGTTTGGTTTGGATGTTATGAGCAAAATAATGCTCCATTTTGGTCGACCAATATTATTTTTACACAGTACTCTATGGGATTGCAAAATCACATTTTTAGCTCTCACATCAAAACGGGTTGAAATATTGGTACAAAACTTTACAGATGGGGTTTTGGGGTGAAGGCCATTCTATCAAGATGAAAAATTTAGACTTAAATCAGGTCATCCGCCTTTAACAGAATTACATGATGTAGAGTCAAAATAGCTATCAATGCTAGCACTGTCCAACTGTTCTTCGGATTGCTACATTCTTAATACCTGAGTTGCACTTCTAAAATTCTTATGAATGGTTTGTGTTGTAATGAGATTCCAATAATTACCTTATATTCTTATACATGTCTAAACAAATTTCCTTGCCCAGTGAAGTTTTTTCAGTAGGGATAAACCGAAAGAATCCATCTTTTAGAAGGTGTTATTAATAGCAGTGTAACCTAACAAGTATAATGACAAATCATAATTTGAAAGGAAATTGATTGAAGTGAAGTAAAATTGCTGAAAGCCAATTGATTAATATATTAATATAATAAACTCTTCAGAAATCACATGGAAAAGCTAAGGACAGGTTGTTATATGGAAGTTCTATTGCCAATCCTTCTGCTGGCTGGCTGGTAGAAGTAATTTATTTGTGGTCATCACAAGTGTATTTTCATTTGGTGGAAAATTATTATTCAAATGTTTGCTATAGCTTTCAAATTGTGGACAAATTTAATGAAACTTACTCTTTACAGTGTCCACTCATACAAATTTCCATGCATGCATGGATGAACTAGGCTAGTTGCATTAAATTTGAGAACATTTCCTCATCATCAAAAAGCATAACAAGACTTACAAGTTGAAAAATGACTGGCATTCTCTATTGGATGGTGATCAAGGAAATTGCATGCCCATAAAGTTATTAATAGCAAAGGGTACTGTAAAAGTGGAAATTTTCGGGCTACATTAATTTTCGCGCTTTTCGCGCACTTCTGAGCTAGCGCGAAATTAAAAACTCGCAAAAGTGTTTATTTTGTGTGTAGCAGAAAAGAGCGAATTTAAAAACAAGCAAAAATGTTAAAAATTACAGAAACGCGAAAAATTACACGTGCGAAAATTATCACTTTTACAGTACCCTATAACCGCGAATTTATCAAATGGGTTGTCTTCAAGACAGGTAAACCCAAAGGGGGCAAAAAAACACTTGAAATTTGACTAAAAACTTGGAAAGTCACTTAAAACCCACTTGATAATTTATTATCAACATTTTGTAATCAGTCGTTGATGTTTGGAGAAAAATATTTTATGAAATCAAGAAGAAAATGTACAGGATTACAATTTTGTAGGATACATGTATTTTCAGTAAAATAAAGCTGAAAATACTTTGAATAGAGAAATGCAAATGTGAATTTTTATTTTTTTTAGGTTGAAGACCTGTTTATACTGATTGTAAAGAGTTATTTTAGTTATATCTGCATGCAGTGTTTTAAAATTATTGGTATCCTTTAAATATTACATGGGATTGTGATACCTTTAATTACAAAACAGAGATTACACTGTTTGCTGAGTTATATTTTCAACAAATTCCAACTTTTTTAAAGGTAAATAAAATAAAATAAAAATTAAAAAAAAACATATATTTTGGAAACGGTTGCAAAATTTGGTTTGTATAACCCTTAAAGCTTATTGGGGCTTCATGTCACGAGCTTTCATTGGAGTGCTGTTTTGGACCTCGCTGGGTGCTTAAGCAGCTCCCAGACTGCCATATTTATTGGATTACTGCAAAGGAACCAATAACATCTCCAACCAAGTTTTTAAAAGTCTTTTTTTCAGAGCCATATTTTTGTGTCACCGTTTTGAAGAAATGGAGACAACTTTTTGCCACAAATCAATTGCTATAATCACTAATTGTGCTCAGAAGAGCCACTGACCCAGGCCCATATGGGGTGTTCACAGATTGGGTCAAAGGTCACATGGGCAGATTGAAGGGGCATTCTTTGAAAATCTATAAATTCCTTCTTGTGCCACAAATCGCTATAATCACCAAACTTGGTCAGAGGAACTGCCGACTCAAGGGCCATATGGGGTGTACACAGGTTTGGGTCATAGATCACGTGGGCTGATTAAAAGAGCATTGTTTGAAAATTTATCATTTTTCTTGTTGTCAAACACTTGGGCCGATTGCAGCAAAAATTGGTCGGAAGAACCGCTGACTCATTGCCCATATGGAGTGTTTATAGATTTGGGTCAAAGGTCATGTGGGCCAATTTAAGGGGAATTCTTTGAAAATCTATACATTTCTTATGCCACAAATCAATTGCTATAATTGCTAGACTTGGTCAGAAGTATCGCTGAGCAAGGCCCATTTGGGGAGTTCACAGATTTGGGTCATAGGTCATGTGGGTCAATTAAAAATGGCATTCTTTGAAAATCTATAAATTACTTGTTGTGCCACAAATCAATTGCTATAATCACTAGACTTGGTCAGAAGACCCACTGATCCAAGACCCATATGGGATGTTCACAGATTTGGGTCAAACAAATAAAACTAGAAACCTTGCTAAAAGGTGACACGTGTGATCTGCGGATCTACTTGTTTTAAAAACAAAGTACTGGTGTTAACCCCATAACAACAAATTTCACCAGACATAGCATGTAGTTGTTATTTTCATATAGTTGACAAGAGTCAATATTTTTCACAAGTAGGTTACCCTTGAGAGTAAGAATATTTATTGTCAATTATCTTACCATTAACACATATTTGTCTGGTGAGTTTTTTTGTTGTCCAAAGTGTACAATGAAGCAGTGGAAATTGGATTTATTTGAATTGGAGCGTGTCCAGAGTTGAAAAGTAGTACAAGGTTGGCTATTTTCAGTGTCATGCCTGGAAAAAGTGAGGAATTTGGGAACCTCATTCCTGGAAAATGTTGCTATTTTGGAGGGAAGTTTTAACCTTTAAATAAAGAAATACATAAGAATTGCTGTCCTGAGGGAAAATTTTGATTGTATTCCTGGAAGATTGGGCACTTTTGCAGCCCTGTTCAGTGTGTTATTCCAATATAAATTCTATAAATCATTACATTGCACGTCTTTTTTTTCTGTAAAGTCTGCTGAATTCACTAAATAGCCACAGTTCTTGATAGGAAAAATACCTTGGGAAAATGTTACTGTTGGTACCATTCTGGGGCAAAATCCCTATTAAACCTCAGTGACAAGTAGTGTGGTGTTTACAGTTTTTTCTTTTTGAAAGTTTATATCACTGTGTAGGATGGACCCCACTATCCAGTAAGATTAGTGTTTTGGGTAAACACATATAATATATTCCATACTTATAATAAAATTAGAACAAGTATGCAACACTTACTACATGTATGCAAGCATATCAGGTATTGGGATTTTAAAAAATCAATAAAATCAGCTTGAAAATGATTAGAAATTCCCATCAGTCTGGTGCTCCTACAAATTGCTTTCCATATTTGAGAAATTTCAGACAAATTTGGTTACTTAGATTTAAAATCTGATAGGTTTGCTCTATGCGTATAACACAGACAACTGTTATTTTCAATATTCCTTATTTTATTGATGAGGAGTATATAAATGCATCCTTGGCTTTCCTTCAACTTGTGTAATCTATGCAAAACCAAATGTGATAGTAATTCACACAGACACCTGCATATTTCTATTCCTGTGTTATGATGAAGTGATTACAGACCACCGTTGATGTCTGGCAATAATATATTTTCCTGAACAACTCATTACTGATTAAGGTGGGTCCATACTTCATCGGCAGATTCATACTTCATCGGCAGATGTATTCAGACGCTAGCCTTTTGAACATGCTTTACATGCAATGCGTATATTTATACATCCGGCACAAAGCATGGTCGAAAGACTAGCATCGGCCGACGTCTGCTGATGAAGAACGAACCCACCATTATTGCCTCATTGCTCCCTGGCAAGGGAGCTGAGCATTTCAAAATAAGGATTTTTCAAGACTTGCACTTTGCTAAGAAAGCATGCATTTTCTATTGAATGTAACACTTTGAATGGCTTTTGGTAGCATTTGTGATCAAGTTTCAAATCACCATTGTGTTTTCATAGTAACAATGTGAATATTTTAACTTAAGACTAAGTATACACATCCACTGAGTATTTAATGTATTTGCCCCTCTAGCAGTAGAAGACCAAAAATCCCTGCAGGCCATTTGATTATAGCTATCAATGCCTGGATAATAAAACATGCACATATTAAGTCAGTGTATGAACTCAGGGGGACACTGATGTAATGGCTGTCGTCGGATTGGTCTATATAAAAGTCAACAATATAGTAAATTATTATTGAAAATTATTGTGCATATAAACCCTGTGTTGCACTCAAGACCCCATTTCCAGTCTCTGCAATTCCATAGACTTCCTATTCTTTCTTGGGTTCAGAAGATCAACATATTCAAGTGAATAACTCTGATCTCATTCTCTATTGTAAATTCCAAGTTCCATTTTCAGGAATTAAAACCACTTTTAGTGATTTCCTATCTTTTGCATAACTATGTGCTTCACAAATTGACCATTTTAACTTCAATCAAAATAGGCCTTTTCTGTCATAGAATATTACACATAACCAAGATAAATGTAACCTGCCCCCCCCCCAAAAAATGAGTGACCTCACTCCCAGAATAAATAAAAGAAGTATATATTATGGTGACATAGGTAAAAGAAGATATTGCCCAGGGTTGTCATAGAGAAACAAAGCAGGTATTGCCCAACCAATTTACTAAACAGAAATTGTTATTTTGTTAAGTGCTGGGGTGGAGAATAAGCTAAATCCAAGGCAGTTGCCTATACTACAAAATCACTAATGTCTTTTTGCTTGTGCAAAATATATATCAGTGTCTGAACCAAGAATCACAAAATCACAACACTTCAAAGTTTACCAAAATTCTAAAGGTGTAATATGTTTTCAAGATTGTTTTCCTTATCCCAAAACTTTTATAGTTAGAAAGTCAACTCCATTGTAATTAAGGGTTGCTTTTTAGTCTTATTGTTTAACAAAGCAATGTGCTCTGAATGAGATCATGCATAAGTCATGGGGACCACCCATGCCTGGCCCACATCATATTGCCCAAATCAGCTTGCAATATTTCAGTCCAAATTGCTGTACCTGTTTTGATTCATGTGGGGAGTGTTGCCACATTGATTGAGGGCTGACCACTGTTATCTGAATTGCTTGATATCTGTATTTGCTGCCCCCAAGGCTTTGTGGATGCAGAACTGCATTGATGCTGGCATAACCAATTTAAATACATGTCTGTGGTTTAATTGCTTGATATCTGTATTTGCTGCCCCCTAGGCTCTGTGAATGTAGGACTGCATTTATACTGGTATAATGAAAGTTGGCATAATTACATTATACCCTTAGCACCTTTAAACCATTATGTGCTTTATTCTGTTAATGGAATAAAGCACATGATTCAAAGCTGGGGTACAGAGTATGTGCAAGGGTTTCTATCTGTACATACATGTCTCTTTTATAATGATATGGTAATTATCCACTTCTAGCCTAACATTAATGTTCAAAGCATGTAGTTGTACCTACAATTTCCCTTGTTAAAGTAGGAGGCAAAAGATTGAGTAGAGGTTAGGGATTTTAATATTTGAAAGAAGGTGAAACTCTCCTTATTTTGATGCAAAATTTAGCCAAATTTCACAATCAAAATATTCAACAAAAGGTAGAAAATATTTTAAACAGTCATTGTTTGCTTAAGGATGTTTTATTCAAGAGAAGATATCAGTAGCTTCCCATAAAGCATTGCTTCCAATGGAGGTTTTTGCACAGGTACTGGTGTGAATTGTTAGAGATGAAACATGACTAAATTGACAGTAATGATCACAAACTTGCATTTTAAGACTGTTTCATCTCTAATGATTTACATGACTACCTGTACAAAAAACTCCATTGGGAACAATGCATTGTGGGAAGCTACTGATATCTTCTCTTGTTTTATTCCATCATGTACAAATGTTTGGTTTACTAAGCTTTTTAAGGGATACTACCCAATTTCAGCCTCAACCCCACTACTCACACCATCAAACCTGAGATTATGATATCACTTGAAAGCTTGTATTTTTATGTGTAAAATATTTGGCCCAAACTCACCACCATTCAAATGCTACAAGCATAAAATAGGGGGTTTTACTGCATGGTTTGCAGGGTTTTTGCCAAAAGTGGAAAAAATACAATGGTTCAAACCATGGATTTCCACTTGGCAAAAACACCTTTTTTGCCAATAAAAAGTTGGATGTATGTTTCTTATTTTTCTTCCCAAACACTTTAATTATGTACAAAATATGACCATGATAAATAGGAAAGCATGGATGATTTTTTGCTGGTGATGACCTTTCCCACAAAACAAAGAAATCTGCATGTTGTAATCGGCCAGAGTACCTTTGTGAACATTATCTTACTAAACTCAAAATTGCATGGATTGTATTGTCTATAAAAGCTCACTCAACTTATTGATCTCATTGTGGTGGATGTCCTAACGAATCTTTACTTGAACAAAGGGGTCATTGTAATGCATTTTGTACCATTGTTACAGTTGTGTTATTTTAGTTCCCATTGTTTTCAGTTCCAATGTTTCATATTAATTATTCAAAGCTTTAGACATGCAAAATAGATTATCTGAAACCATGTTCAAATCTGTTGTGGTTCAATGATCACATGTGACAAAGATAAAATCATTGTTGTAAGTTTCATGAACAAGCAGTGCAAATGATTTCAATGTTAGAATTTTGAGAGATTTTGGCCTACCCAGATTTTTTTGTGTGGATAGGACATATCTTTCATAAAAGGAAAGGGGGTGGGTGGGTGGGTGCATCATTTAAGGTATACAAGGATGTACTGTCCAAAAGTGTTAAAAGAGAATTTCATGAACCATGTAGCATCACCCTTACCCCAGAATCTGAACCATTGGCATATATGGGTGTCAAATCTTACATAGTATAGATCTGGTCATTTCTGCAGTCAATAGCAATTGACTACAAAGTGGCAGATGGGCTCATAACATGAAAGTGTATCATCAAAACCATTTGAAATTATTGGAATAAATTTTTTTCAAGGAATAGATGTTGGAGGGTTCTAGGATCATAAATTGGCACTTTGCTAGGAAAAAGAATAAATCTCCAGATTTTTGTTCCAAATTTAGAAGATGCGAAACCTCATACATGTACTAGGCTATCAAGAAGTGGCTTAAGACTTCTAGAGTACATAAGTTTGCACAGGCTGTTGATAATGTGAAAAATGATTCTATAATGTGAAGTAAAATACCAAGACAAAGATTTTTTTTTTACTTTCCGTGAAATTATCCAAAGAAACATGTCTTCCCATATCCCTATCAAACCATCTATGTCCATAGTAACCCCCTTAAAAGGGAAATCTCATAATAATGTACACAATTTAGTCATAAGGAATATTTAAGGGGAAAATAAAGTAAACATAAAGCCAAAAAAAAAGACTGATTTTGTGACCAAAATTAAAGGTGCAACAAGAAATTTCACATACCAGGTGTCCCTTTAAAATTGAGATTGATTTTGCACTGATTTCCATCAAAATTATCAATTTCTGAATAGATTAAGCCAAAACTGATTTCTTTGGTACAAAAATGTGAGGTTTCTAATTTTGTATTGGAGCAAATATGAAATTCAGCCCATGTTTTATATTGAAATATAAGCAAACCCAAAATCAAAGTGTATCTCTGTATCCAAATACAAGGTAAAAATCTAGTGAGTGGCTAATCTATATGAAAACTCTACCTATGTTATGGATGTCTTGAAATCTCTTGCTGCATCTTTAAAACCTGGTTTTGCAAATTATCAAAATTTTATTGCCCTTAATGTAGAAACTTGAGATATTCAAAGCTTATATTTTGCCCTCTGAATCATCATTCCCAGCAGGCACAATGTCTGAAACATTTGGTGTAAAATGTAATGAGTTATTGCAAAATTGTTATTTTTAGACAATATATTGAAAATTTTGTATTTTAGATTGAAATTGCTATTTTTTGTGAATTTTTAAATATTTTTATTTTTTTAAATATTTTATTACATTTTTTTTTCTTTTATTATACAGAAGCTCGGAGAAATTGACGAGCACAGAATTAAATAAAGACGAAAAATACACAGTCTCGAACCCGGACCTCTCACTATCTAGGCGTGAGAATTACCGCTGGGCTGCAGAATATAATTACGGCCGCTTGAAACTCTGAAAAAAAGACTGAAATACATAGCGCTCGTTTCTCTGGTATCTGCGTAAACACATTTATTTAATTCTGTGCTCACCAGTTTCTCCGAGCTTCTATATAATATTTTTCAAGTTAATTTCTCGGGTTGTATCATTTACTTGATCCTCGTGTGCATTGAATTGAGTTTCGCATCGTCATAGATTCTGCTAGAATCATGTATCATAGGCCCACCCTTCTAAAAATATATAATTTTTTTTTTCATCTAAGCTTATTTATTTTTATTTTTTAAATAATTATTTGTATTTATTTTATGATTAGTGATTCATTTAACATGATTATTTGTTTCATATTCTATGTGTTTGAACTGCCATTGTCTTTCTTTGTATTTGTTACAAATTTTCTATCAGAAAGATTTGGCCAAATATGTCATAATACTAAAATTAATTGTCTTCATGGTGATTTATATGAAATATGATAAAACCTACAAAACAAAAGAACTTCTTAAATGTTTTAATATTCATTAATTCTTGACCTTTGTGAAATGGATTAATTCTTCTAATTAGGGGAAAATGCAAAATGGTTTCAGCTTTCAGTCGCCAGCATAATAAAGTTAACAATTAACCCTCAGATTGACCAATGGCCAGAGAACCAAATTGTTTGGAACCCTTACTTATTATGCAAATTATTCTAATATCCTCTGCCAAAATTAATTGACATTCGGAGATGTAACTAGCTCTCTACACTTAGCATATCAAGCTTTGTGTTGCTAGGTTGAGTGTGGCTTGTGATTGGCTAGTACTCTCTTTGTCCCAATAGTGTTGTTGGGACAACACAAAGAAGCTTTGCTACCCCTGTGGCAGCAGCGTGGTGTAATCATAGTTGCCAGATTGGGGAAGCCCTGTTAGTCTGAGAATGCTCTGCTTTTTGTTTGGCTAGTAGATTCCCAGTCCATGCCCAATGTAAAGGACATAATATCAGGAAGTTGAACTTAATTCTCTGATAATATGCATTTTTATTCTAACCAAGTTATATGAACCAGAATGCTAGAATACTTCAAGTGGTAACATGAGTGAGCAGAGATGATGGAATGAATAAATTTAGTAGAATAAAAAGTATTATTTTTAAATAAGTGATAAACAATTTTAATTTTATTGTACAAAAATGAGATGCCCTACCGAGGCTTGTGAAATAAATGACAGGAAATTACTTTGAAATGGGCAAATTTCTTTGTTTCATTTTGATATATTTATTTTAATTAATAGAAAAAAGTGTATTTTACAAATAGTATCTGTTTTGGATCAACTTGAAGCTGTTAATTAAAATGCAATATTTTCATAAAGGGTAATATCTTAGTAAGAGTGTAATGTGTTTATAAATACAGTATGTGAAAATAAACATCCAACATAAATTTCAACCCCTGTCTACCCTTGGTATAATTGGAATAGAAGCAGTGGATTCTCAGACTAATGGGGGGATGCCCTATTTTGGCGTGCATATTGATGAGCAACAAAAGAAGTGATCAGCTGGAAGAAAAACCGCGTACACAGGGAATATCCCCTCGATTTAAAGGTCCTGGCAGTGTGAATATTGACTGCATGCTCGGATGTTGGATGTGGTTAGCTTCTTCCATCTGTATTCTTGCCTTTGTTAGGCTCATCAAAAGTTTTCTTGTGGAGTGATATATGCTGTCTCTTATTTCTTGCCTTTTGTGGAATAAGCCATTTGTGGAATTAATTCTTCAGGATGGGAAACAGTAAGTTCTGCTGATTTTTGTTCTTTAAGAGTTTTTAGGAAAGGGAGGATGAATTTATTAAATTAAAGACTTAGACACTTATTAAATTAATTTATTAAATTAAAGACAAAGATATTTTGTGATCAAAATAGATTATGAGGTAGAATATTTTTTCCAAAGCTTGCTTTTTAATCTTCTGTCATATTGTTCCATTCAATTTATGCTTTCTGCCTTTAGAGAAGCAAATTTTGTACAACATTTATAGTTAAATCATTTATATTTAAGCATAGCCATATGTGAAATATTTCCCGAGAATGAGGTGATTGGTAAAATGTTGAAGGTAATCATTTTTATTCTCTCAATTAAAAAAAAACATCTGATTGGCATTATTAATAACTTAGTTATTAAGTCTGTCTGACTGGAAAGATTTTGCTTATTCAGTTTTTGTGAAATTAAAGTATGCTGAAGAAAAATGTAATGGACAATTTACTCTAACTAGGCAAGTTCTTTATTAAATTACCAGTTGTCTACTCTTTAAAATTATGTTAAAAAAACAATAAAATGCAGTTTGCTCTTAATTAAAACAAAAGGAACTTAATAATTGAAGTCTAATTTAGCTTTGTGGTGTAATATTACTTGGAGGAATCAATTGAGGGGGTAATAATACAGAACTAGCTGGATTGTGCGCAAACTTTTCCTGTAATTATTATTATTTCCCCCAATGACTCTTGCATCGATTTTGGACATTTATAGGGCATTATCATGAAACAAAATGTACATGCATGCATTTAAAAGAAATTCATAATGCAACTTTAAATTACCATGTTTGTGTTGACTATAAGATTTTGTTCACATTTTATATTTTTTCTAGTACTACTAGATAAGTATTATTCTTATCTGGGGCTAGTCTAAATAATGAAAGAAGGAACCATGTTCCAGGATTTTGCACTTCCTGACCATGTTGTTTGGAACAGTTAAAAAGAAAAGGTCCATTTCTAGACCCTTCTTGACTGATAAAAACTCATATATATTTTACTCAAGTAAGCACAGCTGTTGCATAATTTATTCACTTGGCTTTATAATCAACTTTATTCCATAACCCTAAATTAAGGAAACATGATTTTGATTTGTATAAGAATAAGTTTATTAAATTCCTTACCGACCATAAACATGGTGGTCAGACAGCATTTTATAGAATTAAAACACTGAGTCCTTTGGTGTCAAAGCATGTTTGTAATCTGTGGCATCCTGTGCAAACTTCAAAATATGTCTCCTTATCAAAGGAAGTTAATGTCATTAGCTAATTGACACTTTGTATTTTCATTTATAAAAGTTGCATTGTTTCATTTTAAGTTGATACATTTGTATTTTGAACTTGGTGAAAGCTAGACAAGCCGAGCCATGTGATAGTGGAGATATAATAGATAGAGTTACAAGCGGTTATCTACCAATTACATGTTGCACCATTGCATCATTATTGAAACTAAATGACTTCCGATTGCTCTGTTCAGCAAAGAGATTTTATGAACATTTTATTTGCAGTGATTAAAAATCCTGTGTTGTTTTTACTAAAAAAAGTGTTGCAGTTAGCTCTTTTAATGAAATGTTTCTTAGACAAACTTGTTTTTTTTTTGGGGGGGGGCTAATTTAATTGTTCAGCAAAATGATTTCAGGCATGAGAAATTTCAGTTTAAACACTGAATTCAGTTTCTGCCCAAATTGATACATTTTCATTTATTTTCAGCCTAATTTCGGGTATTTTTGCTGGATTTCACACATTTTTTTTCCAGGTTTATTTTTCTGTTTTCAGGGTTTTTTTTACGAAAGTTCATTGTCATGCCTGTGATTTACGTTGTTAAAAAGAAAACTTTGATTAGTTGATAGACAATTATTTAGTGTTTTATGATTGGCTAGTACTCTCTTTGTCCCAATAGTGTTGTTGGGACAACACAAAGAGGCTTCGCTGCCCCTGTGGCATCAGCGTGGTGTAATCATAGTTGCCAGATTGGGGAAGCCCTGCTAGTCTGAGAATGCTCTGCTTATTGTTTGGCTAGTAGATTCCCAGTCCATGCCCAATGTGAAGGACATAATATCAGGAAGTTGAACTTAATTCTCTGATAATATGCATTTTTTATGTTAACCAAGTTATATGAGCCAGAATGCTGGAATACTTGCGAGTGGTAACATGAGTGAGCAGAGATGATGGAATGAATAAATTTAGTAGAATAAAAAGTATTATTTTTCAAGTAAGTGATATACAATTTTTTTTTACAAAAATTAAAGATTGCCCAAAAGAGGCTTGTGAAATGATTGACATGATATAAATTTAAAACAGGCAATTTTCTTTGTTTCATTTTGATATAATTTATTTTAATTAATAGAAAAAAAGTGTATTTTACAAATAGTATCTGTTTTGGATCAACTTTAATCTGTTAATTAAAACGCAATATTTTCATAAAGGGTAATATCTTAGTAAGAGTGTAATGTGATTATAAATACAGTATGTGAAAATAAACATCCAACATAAATTTCAACCCTTGGTATAATTGGAATAGAAGCAAGGGATTTTCAGGCTAATGGGGATGCCCTATTTTGGCGTGCATATTGATGAGCAACAAAAGAGGTGATCAGCTGGAAGAAAAACCGCGTACACAGGGAATATCCCCTCAATTTAAAGGGCCTGGCAGTGTGATTATTGACTGCATGCTCGGATGTTGGATGTGGTTAGCTCTTCCATCAGTATTCTTGCCTTTGTTAGGCTCATCAAAAGTTTTCTTGTGCTGTGATATATGCTGTGTCGTATTTCTTGCCTTTTGTGGAATAAGCCATTTGTGGAATTAATTCTTCAGGATGGGAAACAGTAAGTTCTGCTGATATTTGTTCTCTAAGAGATTTTTTTAGGAAAGGGAGGATGAAGTTATTAAATTAAATACATAGACATTTATTAAATTAATTTATTAAATTAAAGACAAAGATATTTAGTGATCAAAATAGATTGAGGTAGAATATTTTACCAAAGCTTGCTTTTTAATCTTCTTTTGTATTGTTCCATCAAATTTGATGTCATTCTGCTTTTAGAGAAGCAAATTTTATACAACATTTATAGTTACATCATTTGTATGTAAGCATAGCCACATGTGAAATGTTTTCCAAGAGTGATGTTTTATTCTTTCAATTCAAGAAAAAAAAAACACATCTGACTGGCATTATTAATGTCTTAGTTATTAAGTTTGCCTGACTGGAAATGATTTTGCTTATTCAGTTTTTGTGAAATTAAAGTATGCTGAAGAAAAATGTGATGGGCAATTTGCTGTAACCAGATGAGTTATTAATTAGATTGCAGTTGTTTATTATTTAAATTACATTAAGAAAAAGATGAGATGCAGTTTGCACTTAATTAAATAAAGGGAACTTAACAATTGAAGCCTATTTAGCTTTGTGGTGTAATATTACTTGGAGGAATCAATTGAGGAGTAATAATTATAAACTAGCTGGATTGTACACAACTCTTGCTGTAATTATTATTATTGCCCCTAATGACTCTTTGCTTAGATTTCAGATATTTATAGGGCATTATGACATTTATAGGGCACTATCACAAAACAAAATGTACATAAATTAATACATACATTCTAAAGATTTTATAAGTCACATGTTCATATGCAGGGGAGGGTCTTCAACCTTAAATTACTATGTTTGTGTTGACCATAAGCTTTTGTTCACATTTTATATTTTTTCTAAAACTACTAGATAAGTCGTTTTCTTATTGGGCTAGTCTAAATAATGAAAGAAGGCAACAGGATTTTGCATTTCCTGACCATAAAGGAAGGTCTATTGTACAGTTTTATGCTGTATACCACTATATTTTATCAATGTAAAGCAACAGACTGTTGCATAATTTATTCACTTGGCTTATAATCACTTTATGGCATCACCCTAATAAATGAGGGAAAACATAATTGAGGTTGCAAGAATAAGGAATGATTAAACTCCTGCTTGTCCATGAAACATGAAGGTAAATGCCATTTTATAGAATTAAAAAACTGAATTTTGATCCTTTGTGTCACAACATGTTTGTAATCTGTGGCATTCCTGTTGCAAAAATTCAAAAATTTGTTCCTATCAAGAAGTTAATGTCCTAGCTAATTACAATTGTATTTTTCATTTATAAAAAAGTTGCATGTTTTCCTTGCAAGTGGATACATTTGGTATGTGAAATCGGGTAAGCTAGACAAGCAGAGCCATGTGATAGTGAAGATAGAAAGATAAGAGTTACAAGCAGTTACTACCAATTACACAGTGCGCCGTTACATCATTATTGAACTAAATGACTTCCCTGGTTGCTGATGTTCAGTAAAGAGATTTATGAAAATTTTATCTGCGTGAATAAAATCCTGTTGTTGTTTTATTAAAAAAAAATGTGTAAGTTGGTTTTTATGAAAAAGTTTTTAGACAAACTTGTTTTTGGGGGGACCCAATTATGATCCAGGCAAAATGATTCAGTACTGGGAATCTTCAGTTTTTTTAAAAACTTTTACAGTCAGTTTTTGCCCAAATTTATACATTTCATTTATTCAGCCTCATTTGGGTGGATTGCGAGATTTCACACTTTTTTCAGGTTTAATTTTTTCTGTTTTCATTTTTTTTGTTACAAAAGTTCATTCTCGATGAGGGATGTACGTTATAAAAAAAAAAACAAAAACTTTTGATTAGTTAGACAATATTAGTGGTGAATGATTGAAAGTAAAAACTCTCATCCCTTCCCTAAACTTGTTCCAGGGGAAATGTGATGTCACAATTAGGGGAGTTACCATGACCCTCACAATAGGCCTTCCAATTTGTGTGCAACTTTGTTCATAACATCACCGTGATAAATATTGTGAAGTAGCCTGAATTACGAAATCAGATATCTCATTCACTATGTGCTCGTAAACTAGAATGGTTCTCAAAGGAAAACTATAATGGGAATGGTGCTGAGTATCGTGGCTGTTCCATCCCTAAAACGTGGCCATGGGGAATTCTTATGAAACACATCAGGTTGGAACTGAAGTTATGTAAGACACGTGTTAGGGTATTTCAGCTTATTTATGAGTTAAGGCCGCTCAGAGATTTCCTGAGGATGGTGCCCTCAATTTCGCAAAAAAATCGTGTTTTTTTCATGTACATAAAGCTTGTCCATATACAATCAAGTGTGAAATTGCTAGCTCAATCGAATTCCTTCATATAGAAAATCACACTTTGTATAAAATTCCGATTTCGACTGTACGAATTTTTGTTATACACAGTATCCTAATGGGACGTAATACTACACATAAATGTTTACTGCATCAAACGAAAAATCCGGATTCCCATCTCAAATTTCGGAATGGTTCATTTTAGGTTACTATCTTTAGTTTTAGTTACGATTTTGCGATTATTACACAAAAAACTAGATATTTTGAAATTCTTGAGTCAGACTTTTAATTTCTTTTCTCTTTCAGCATATTGATGAATACAACTGTTGAAAAAATATCACAAATTTTTTTTAGTTTATTCTGAGGGTGCACTTTGGTGCTGTTTTCATGATAAATGTCCCAGGGGCGTAACATTGTCCTTATGCGGGGGGGGGGGGGGGGGGGTGGGGTGGGGGGGGGTGGGGGGGGTGGAAATCCCGATTTGAGACAGATTTTTCCCACCGGTTGGGCATGGTTCGATGCAGATTTTCCCTGGTTGGAGATGAAAACTTTCCCAGTGACAATACAAAAGTGCTATTTAGCTGACAGGTTTTTAGCTTTGTCTTCGTGGTCAAAGCCTCTGGAAGTTGCAACCTGCCCCCCCCCCCACACCACCACTTGTTAACGCTACTGCATAGGCCATTGGTATATTGGTTGAGTTACATATAGGAATGATAATATTTTAAATATTGAAGAGGATGCTATGGGTGTTGCAAATGTATTTAGGCCACACTATATTCAGATGATATTAAAATTTCAATTGGTTTGTGGTATGTCAGGGAGACTCTGGTCTCAAAATGGACCTTTAATGATGATGGACTAATTGGGATGTAAGTTAAAATCTATCAGTTTGGGAAATTAAGTTTTAAAAAAAGAAAAATTTATAAAATTACAATGTATGAGACAATCTATATTTGGTCTGTAAAGGGGTCTCATGTTTGCATGTTTGATGTTGATTGGCGAATTATGTATTGAAGTTGAAGTTTTGGTTGGTACATGGATGAGTGAGGACCTTTGTTCATCGGTCATATGATGTGTATAGTTATAATGTATCAGTATATCTTTGAACTTGTTTATATTGATATCTGTTTCTAGTGTATTCTTTGCAATTAGTGGTTTTTATCTTGTTTTATACATGGATAGGTGGTGCTCTGGTTCATCACTGCATGATGTGTATCCTTTGTAATTGTTAATTGTAATTTGAATTGAAATGAAGTTTTAATATTGCGTTGTGTTTTATATTTAATGTTAAATGACAAATGGAATGACACGATATAACACATGGTTGCGTTGTCGTTGTTAACACTTTAATAATCACTCACTCCCACCAATCATTATGATCTGGATAAGGTGCAAGATTTTGATACCTTGTTTTTGTGTGATAAGGTTGTGGACCCCTACAGGGGCGGATTCAGGAATTAACAAATTTTTAAAAAAAGAAAAAACCTAAAAAATTAAAAAAAATGGGTGATTTTGCAAGATTTGCGATAATTACCGGGAGACGCGCGCCCCCTCTACCCCCTCCCGAGAGATCCGCGCCGGCCTACAGAGCATATTCCCAACACACATCAAAATAAAATGCTTTTTTTTGCTCTTTTTTAAAACAGAAAATGTCAAGTAAATGAAGGGAATTTAACAAATCTTGTAAGGCACCTCTTTACCTTTACGACAGTTTTATGTGTTGTGTTAGAAAGTCTAAGTGTTTTGCAGGCTTGCATATTTGGGGATGGGCATTATAAATCCCCCTTGGGATACCACACTTCAGTTAAACATACTATAACTCACATGCATTTTAGAGAGTTTAACATAAAAATTTGTTATCATTCATATTCTATGATTAGCAAAAATAAATGGCAACTTACTGTTTTCTTATTGGGAGATTTGTCCAATAGTTATTGTGGTATTTTTTTTGACAAAGTGTGAATAAGTTTAGTGTATGGTTGGTATTGATAAAGAGGATGAGAGTGATAGTATTGTTATTTGTACATATTTTTTGGGTGTATATAATAATTGCCACGGTACAGGGCGAAAGTCCTGTACCTAGGGATAGCCATTGGCAATAAGTGTGTAAGAATCTGCACCTGAAGCCACAGAGACATGGAGAGAGAGAGAAACAAGCACAGAAACTTAAAAATCAACACAATTTCAATCAGATTTAAAAAAAAAATTTTTTTGGGGAAATATTACCCCTAAGTACAACTAAGAATCTATATAACTACGATTAACACATGCCTCATATCAACGTTTATTTGCAATACTGTAACCAGGCTTGTTGAAGGAAAATTGTGGCCCATGGTAATGTTACTTTTGGCCAAACAAGGACGCCGGAACTTGACATTAACTAATGTCTGCCTGTCTCCTGGAATTACGTCCACCAACCTAAAAAGAAACTTCCTGTCAGTAAACACATGATTAAGGAAAACGGATCTTGAAAAGACAAAACAACTGTCAATTCTAAACCAAGCCTGCCAACAACAGGCGGCATTTCTGGGGAAATTGCAAAAATTTTGTTAAATTAGGACCCAACCTTCCCATAATTCTTTTTTGTATTTCTTGTATGGAACAAAGGCACAAGTGTCATGCAGATATCAAATTTCCCTGGTGGAGGACTCCCCCCCCCCCCCCTTTTGCAGGCTTTCTCAAAAAGTAGTTTTAGCTCGTGAAAGTCCCAGCACAGTTTTAGTCTAAAACCACAGACATGTTCAAGTATGATGACTATGACTAGGACATTGCATATTGAATTGAGAAAGCCTACAATTTAGATAATTTATTCATCTTCATTTTTTCTCTATCTTTCTCCCTCCCCATATCTCTCATAAATCTTTTACAAGGATGTTTTATAAGGTTATTTCAGTCTACCTGACGGATGGTTAATAAGCCCTCCTTGAAAGAATGGGTGTGTCATTTGCCAGTCTTGACATTTGCTAAAATGCTGGTGGTCATCAACATTCCCATTTAAATTGACTCCTGCTTGCCCTCCCTGGGCATGGGACTGGGGCCCCTGGTTTGATTCCCGCCCAAGATGTGGCAATCTTCTTTAGCTCTATCCCTTACCCTTCCCTTCCTCTTAAGGTTTTTAGGGTCAGAACTCTTCAAGGTCAAAATGTAAAAATTCGCACGACTAACTAGACACTTTTTTCATCACATTCTCAGCACAAATTAAATGTGTGTCTTTTTCCTTTTCCTTAGTATTAATGCCCTAGCAACCATCAATACGGCCATAGAAAGGGTAATGCAGAATACCTTGTTGGCGCTTTCCAACAGATGCCAAGTTGCGGTGTTTTCGACAACCATCATCTTTATCAGACGAGCTATCAAAATCAAGCAGCAAATAATGGGGTCAGTAACCACATTCACTATGAGTTATAATAATGCTCATCTACCCAGGACCAACAGTTCATGGGTTGTACTTGTGTATACTTGACATGAACTGCCCTTGTGTGATTTGGGTATCATAGATCTACCAAAAAAAACAGGGGGGTATTTTCTAATACTTGGTGACTGAAGCTCTGAACTGTGGCCAAGGGATGAGATTTTACTGTTCTAGCGAGTCATGTAGTCTGAAATATTATTATTTCTATTAGTTAAAAATAATTGTAATCTTAGGTGTTCAGTTAAATTATTTACCTATGATTTGAAAGACAAGTTTACTGGTTATTTTAACCATGTAATTTGTTTGTAAATTTCAAAACTTTCTTTTCATTAATATTTCCATAATATCCAAAGTGGTATTTTGTAATATTTACTAGTTTTTAGCTTAGGCCTCAAAAAAATTGTTATTGCGTAACATAGAACAAACATTAGGTTAGGTAGGTCGGATTTTTTGTATATTTTTTTTTATGTTTTCACATACCATTTCACGTTTTCTGTAACACATCTTTTTATTTGTCATTTGAATGTCCTGCAATCCTTAGAGTACCGAAGTAT